>SNVD02002278.1:0-162755 GCA_013180625.2 Boswellia sacra | reverse complement strand
AACAAAACTTGGTTTGAAATTGAAATGGATTGAATCTGGAGGAAAAACTACACAAGATGGTGCACTAGTCCTTATCGGATTCATGTAGTCTTTGAGGGTTCTTCGTTGGTTTTGATCATTTTGTTGCGAACGGTTGTCCCCTTCATCCGTGAATATTTCCTCATGATTGTTGGCCATGTTTTCTAAGGAAGATAATGTTTTTCTAACAAGTCTACCACTAGATGTTCGTGACCACATTTTCATGCAAGAAAGAGAGAAGAAAAGAGAGCAAAAGATGAACACACAAAAATAAAAAATTTAGATCTAAGATGAGAAAAGAGAACACTTACAATTTTGCACGCCAATTTTTACCTTCCCCGACAACGGCGCCAAAAACTTGAAACATCCGAAAAAGGATTGTCTCCCAAGTATAGGAGTGTCGAAGTAATAAACTCGGTAAGACCGAGGTCGATCCACAAGGAAGGGAATTTAAGTGTTACAAATTATAAGATAAGCAAATGTGATATGGATGATTCAAAGAGGTGACATGATAATATCAACAAGTATGTAAGATGGTAGGTGGTATTACCGACCATCCAAATATAAAACAAAAAGCAAGAGGAGGTAAAACCATCCATGGAAATAGGTGGTATAACCAACCATAGTAAATTAAAGAACAATTTCATAAGGTGGTAGAAACTACCATAGTAAATAAAATAAATAGTTCATAAACAATAGAATAATTAAAATACAAGAGGAATTAACACAATCACAATGAAGGATAAGGTTAGGGGATCCGCCCTTGATATTTCAAATAAGGATAATTAACCCATTTTAGTTATATGAATTATATTTGTTTCGTTACCAATATTTATACCACTTCTTGAAAATGGGTTCAAGCATCCAATGTGCCAATCACCATATGTCTACAACAAATCAAGGTTCCTAACTAGATTCGTGTCGGTAAGGAAGAACCATACATCATCTAGAAAGGATCCAAGCATTTGATGTGCCAAGGATTGTCGACAATGGATCAAGACCTCCACTTTACGAGTGGTGTCAAGATTGATTAAGAAATTAAATATAAATCATATTGAATAAACATTATAAGATTAAGATTATTAAGCACATATTAAGGTTAGAGAATCCTTATTCTCATATCAAGGGTTTCACCCTTTCACCTTAGCAAAAGAGAAATTAGAAGAACATTATAATAGAAAGAAAATAAAATGTAAGAAAAAGGAAATTCATTAATAACATAAACACACAAAACACAATACAAGATCCTAGCCAAAGCCAAAATGTTCCAGCCAAGGCCAAGATGCCCTAATGGGTCACAAGGCACCTCTATTTATAGATACATCCAGGGGCAAACTTGTCAAATTACAAGGGCATAATTGTCAAATATTAGTTGTAAATATCTTTGACAATTGGGATCATTAGGCACCGACTTTGACCATCAATTTTGACATCGAAATGTTGTGAATTTTAATCACATGTCTTCATGAAAGTTGTAGATATTTCTCTCAGCTTTCTAGAACATATTGATTTGCACAATTTGGATACGTATTTTGAGAGATACGGTCCAAATACTGAGGCCTGGTCAGACTGGGCCGAGACTGTAGATGGGTTCACTTCAAGCCCAATTTTGGTCCACTAAGAGCCCGAATTGATGATGCTTGTGAAATGCAATCTTGTAGACAATTGAAATCAGCTTTCCAAAACATTAAGAATTGCACCATTCTGATCTATAAATAGAGAGTTATGCCCATTTTACCGAACCTATAACAAAACCAAAATTAAGAGAAATTAATTCCAAAGATGTAAATGCTACAAATATGCTTAAGTTGAGAAATTTAATGATACTATTAATGCAATATGATGAACTAAACTCTTATTAAACATGCATATTTAAGTGTTCATCAGTGCCTACACAGCAAGGCTTATGCATCTATGTTGAGTAGGTGCACGCCTACTCTCAGGATCCCACATTGAAAAAA
Organism: Boswellia sacra; assembly: GCA_013180625.2. Lineage (NCBI taxonomy): Eukaryota > Viridiplantae > Streptophyta > Magnoliopsida > Sapindales > Burseraceae > Boswellia > Boswellia sacra. The sequence continues at coordinate 160,776 of SNVD02002278.1, read as the reverse complement.
ATACAACCATTTCACTGCTATAGTTCACCTATATAAACATTTATGGTTTTTAGTATCAAGCACGAAAGACATAAAAGGAATTGGTGGAGTACACTCAAAAATTAATTCCTAAACACTTTATCGTAGTGGAGGTTTTCTAAAAAGCCTTGACAATCTAGTTTTCTTCAAGTTTAGGCTTTGGCGTGAGGTAGTTACCCTAGAAAAGGCATAGAATTGAGGGCCTAGTTCTTTAATTCTTTTATTAGTTTTCTTTTAATTTTTATTAGTAGCATGTTTAGGTTCATTGCCATGTTTAGAAGCATGTTTAAGAGTAATGCTTAGTTTGGCTCTTTTTTTTTAAGTGTTTTTATTACCATGATTGGTTAGTTATTAATTAGTTATTTAACTAATTGCTTAGTTAGTTAGTTGATTAGTTGGTTAATTAGTTAGCTTGTTGGTTAGGTTAAACATGGTTAGATTAGGGCTAATTGAGCAATGCATATTTAATTTAAAAATGTATGTTTAGTAATTATGGTTATGCCATGTTAGTAATTAGTGCCTTGATTATGCATTAATGTCTAGAATTAGAATAATGAATGATTGATTATAGTAGTTTTACATAGCTTAGACCCTATGTTAGAACCCAATTTTTAAGCCAATTGAACATTGTTTGCTTTAAATACAAGAAAACTTGATTCTGGCCATGAATAGGCGTGCACCTTTTCTTGATTTAGTAGAGGCGTATGTTCATTTGTGGCCAGGTCATGATCTTTCTTCCTTTATATATAAAATGTTTTCCTCTTGTTTGCTTAGAAATGCATGACTGTAACATAGATTAATCCTTTCATTATGATTTGTTCAAAGTTAATTATCTTTCTTGTGATAAATTGTCTTATCTGAATGGATTATGAATTGTTAATAAAGGCCCTATTATCATATAATTAATCATTTTTTATGCAATATTTGGACAAATTGTTATAATCCTATCGCTCAAATCCCCTTGTTTGAAAGGCAACTATAACTCTATTCTCCTTCCTCTTTCTTTCAATAGATATAAACTGTCTCACCCGCATGTAGTTAAAAAGATAATGTGTAAAAATAAGGCTGGGATCAAAATGGATAAAATTGATGAACTAGAAAATCTCAACCTAGTAAACCTTAGTGGAGGTCGAACTTTGTCCGGGCAGATTGAAAGTTTGTACCTAAATTCCCAAAGCCAGCTCTGAAGGGGCGATAAGTAGTTAGGTATTGAAGCAAGGCATCGGTTGTGACACTCATGTTTTTCCCAAGATTAATTACCTGAGTAGTGACTGAATTTCATTTCTCTACACCCTGCCTCTGTGGCTTGATTTGATGACCTTTAAGCCTTCTCATGAAACACAGAAAAGTAGTGCTGAGGTCGCTACAACTCTAGCAGGATGGAAGCCTCATCCACAGTTTGGTGACTCCACTAGGGATAGTTAGAGAAGCTGATTCTGATGGGAATACTAGGTTCTTAGTTTCTTTTTTAATCAATGTTGTCTAATACATCGCTACACTTGCACACAAATCACCAAATTGCCTTTATTTGGCACATTGGCTTTGGTATGGCAAGTCTTTGGCTACATTTGACCTTTAGATGAACCATACCATCAATGACCACTACCTTAAGCATGTACCGAAAGGTATAAAAAAGGATTGGCCTAAGAGGGCATCTCTCACTCAAAAAGACTCTCAGCCTAGAACATAGCCCACAACCCATATAGATAACCTAGTTATTTTCCTATAGGATTACTAGAATCTCTGGTGTGATCCCATTTAAAGTCAAATAGATATGGAAATAGCATGGTGTGGACTATAGACTTGTTGCATCATAGGTGAACATTCTGTATCCTTTGTTCCTCAACATTTTGATTAGCTGACTATGATTCTATGATAAATGTGAAATAGTTGCCATAGAATCACTATCATAACTAATCCAAATATTGATGAGGTTACAGACCGTTCACAGAGCAAATACATAAGTTTTACATGGTATAATATCTTAGTTAATATCACCTTGGTCACTTAATGATTGTCAGTCTGGATTGTATGACGTTTGGGTATCACAACATTCGAATGTTATGGGATCATGACTGGAAAGTATGAGTGATTGAATGCATGATGACTCTGATATTATCACTGAACCTCTATCAGACTGTGACCATAAATATTTGACCAAAAGGAAATTACACCAATTTTGCATGGAGAGTTTTGTAAAAAATTCTGTATCCCTTGTTGATGATTTCTTAGGATTAAAGCCAAAAAGTCCCAGGATAGAGACTTTATCGCTATATGGGATAAATAAGGTTGGAAGGCCACCATGTCTTGGTTGAATATGACTGTGTGGTATATCTTGGCCATGCATTGCATACATAGACACATGCATCATGTTAACAACTTTGTTCTGTAGTCATAATAGCTTGACTTAAGCAAGGCAGAAGATGGGAAAGTAGATAGCATGGAAGGGGATAGTACTAGCCTCAGGGATCCGCATGAAAGGATAAATAAGATGGGAGCAGATATGGAAGCTATGAGGCAACAAATAATAGAGATGATGGCTTCAAAAGCCATTAGGTTATCACCCTTAAACACTGGCCTAAAAATTGATACCAACGCAAACACTGGCTGTAATCAAGAAGGAGAGCAAATAGAGAATCTAACCACAACCGATTCCATACATTGCCAGAGGATAACAATGCATGTAAATCCAATGCTAGCAAAGGAAGAGCCAAGATAGTAGCCAATCCCCAGGAGGAAGAAGGATTCTTTGACATTGATGGCTGTCTAAAGTCAAGCATGCCAGACAATTAGAGCAATAATTTTCTCAGGAGGTTGAGAAAATTCATGCCTTGATAAAGAGGAAAGGAATTAAAGGAGCTATTGATCTTCATGACATACAATTGTTCAGAGCTAGTATGCTCCTACCAAAATTCAAAATGCCTGGCATTGCCAAGTTTGACAGGAAAGGAGATCCGAGAGACCACTTGAAGCACAAATGATGGGAATGATAGACTTGTCAAAAGAGTAGATAGTGGAATTGTTCTATTGATCTTTGGAAGGAAGCACATTAAAATGATATTACAGGTTGGAGTAGAAAGTTTGGGAGGATTGAGCTTGGCTATCAATGAGGTTTGTTGACCAATACTTGTACAATCCTTAATTGAAGGTAACACTAAGAGATCTTGAGATGACTTAGCAAAAAGGGAATGAGACATTCTTTGAGTACGTGACTCGATGGATGATAAAGGCCATCATGATGGTAACGAGGCCAAATGAGAAAGACCAAGTATGAATGGTGATCAAGAGGATGCTCCCTTTACTCTACAACAAATTGGTCAGGATGCCGATCAAGGCCTTCAAGGATTTGTATGATTCAGGCCTCTAAGTTGAAGACTTGGAGTTGAAATAGAAGAAGAACTTTCCAAGGAGAAATCAGGCGAATCACAACCTAAGGAGAGACCCAGGAACATTGAAGTTAATGTTGTCAAACAACCCAAGAAGTTCAGTGACCTTGGACAAGCTTTCTCTAAAGCCTTTGAAAGATTGAAAACCCAAGGAGAACTATTACCTCTACCACCAAAAGAGACCCCAAAAACTTACCCACTAGACTATAAACATAATGAAATACTGTGAGTTCCATCAAGCCACTGACCACCTTACAAGTGATTGTCGAAGCCATGAAATCTAGGATCTAATTAACAATGGCTGAATTCTAGACCCTAGTAAACAACACCCAAATACCAACCATAATCTACTACCTAACTACCACAATGTTCCACCCACATATAATACCAACATGATTGATTCGGGCTTTAATTTGACAAAATAGAAAATAGCTTACTCTATTAAGGATGTGGAGAGACAAAAGGAAGAAGAAAAGAAAGAGAAATCTATAACCTTGTGAATCTTCAGAGGCAAATAGACATCTAGAAAAGGAGCCAAAAAGGGCTACCCATATCAAAAGATGAAAATTAAAAGAAAAAAACAAGGTTGAGTAAGAGGACTCTATGGAAGAGAGTTCGAATGGGAGTGAGAAAGAGGTACAAAGTCGATATAGGCCATTCGGGGAGGGAGAAGTGGTTGTAGAGGAAGGAGAGTATACTCCCCTTAGTGATAAAGAAGAATGCACTTCACTCAGTGACAAAGAGGAGTACACACTGCTTAGTGATGTGGGAAGCCATGTGAATACACATCATTAAGTGAAAAGGGGAGCTTAGTAGATATTTGCTAGTTAGAATATGTATGATTGACTTAGGAGTTACAGAAGAAGAGGTTAAGAGATTATTTAAAGAGGGATAAAAAGAAGATGTGGATGGGCCAATCCATGTGACTAATTTGGCAGTAAAAGTCAAGGTCAAGGGAAAGCAAGTGGGAATGACTATGCCACAGTTCAAAAAGTGGCTAGAAAAGAATGTTGAAGAATAAAGGAGGAAGAACCACTCGATGTAATACCTTTGGCAGCTAACGTTTATTCTCAAAATATGGGTTGGGGCAAGGCAAAAATGGAGTCACTTAAGAAGATGGGAAGATGGATGCAAGAAGGGACATGGTCACAACTAATCTGGGTTGGTGATAGTGAAGACTATGACAGCAAGGGAAATAAAGAAGGAGTCTTTCTAGTCAGACTAGGACCTATGGGGAGAGAGACTGAGAGGTCTCTTTAAGAAAACCAGGGAGAAGTTAGGACTTAGGTTTAAGAAGAATAGGTAGAGATGACCTTGGCTCAGTTCAAAGGATGCCTTCAAAACAGCAAAGAAAAATATGATAGGATTTAAGTATACTCTCGTAGTGTTGGATGGATAGGAATTGAGACCAAGGATAGCGACAGCGACAACAAAAAAGAAGATAAGGCTAAAACAGAAAATGTGCTAATGGGACGAAGAGGCAAAAGACCCATGATTCAGATGCTTCATGATTTTTGGGATGACTTCAATGAGGAAGAAATAGCCAAACACCGGGGTGGGAAACACTAGAGGAAATAGGAGAGCAATGAGGATAAGGAAGCAAATGGAGTAACTCAGGAAGGAAGATTTTATGAGAATTCGAAAACAAGGGAGATGAATGAACCAAAAGATGAGAAGAGAGAGGAACACGGGAAAAAGAAAAAAGAAAAGGAAGAAGAAGACAATGCAGTCCTAAGGCAACTGAGGAAGACACAAGCCAACATAAGCATCTAGGATTTGCTTATGTCTTCTCAAAAACACCACGAAACCTTGGTTGGGACTTTGGCCATAATTCTTATCATGGTAGTATCAAGTCCTAAGGAAATGGTGACAATAGTAACCTCAAGCAAAGAAGGAAAACAGATTATCAATTTCTTTATTGTTGATCTGCCAGTTGAAGGCAGAAATTAGAATAGGCCACTATTCATTATAGCAGAGATAAGGGGGAAAAATGCCTCCTATATAATGTTTGGTTATGGATAAACCATTAACTTGATACTATTAAAGCTCCTACACAAATTCGGGATAGAGAAGAACAATTGGAGCCTTCACAAGTAATCATCAAGGCCTATAATGATTCAAAGAGGAATACAATGGGTACATTCAAAGCCTTTGTCAAAACGAGACCTATTGGAGTGATGCTAGATGTGATTATTTGGGATTTGCTTGAAATCTTGCACAAAGTCCTACACTAAAGCACAAGTCTGCTGTGAGGTACAACAAACTGCCAATGATGCTTCTATATAAACTTGCATCAACTTCTTTTCCTATATTGTCTTTTGAAAGTTTCAGGTTGGTACTGATAGGAGTTTTCATTGGTTTTGCATTTTCAAGCCCAAATTTCCTCACAAGTTTTTTAGCATATTTTGATTGAGATATGAATATCCCATCATTCACTTGTTTAACCTGTAATCCAAGAAAGAAATTTAATTCTCCTACCATGCTCATCTCAAACTCTTCCTGCATCAACTTAACAAACTCATTAGTTTTTCTTTTGTTAGTTGATCCAAACACAATGTCATCAACATATATTTGAGCAACAATAAAATAGTTAGATGCATGCTTGATAAATAAAGTCTTATCATTACTGCCACTGTTATAACCTCTATTGATAAAAAAGTTTGTCAACTTTTCATTCTAAGCTTTATTGTTTCAACCCATGCAAAGCTTTATGCAATATGTACACAAAATCAGGATGTTTAGGATCTTCAAAACCCTTAGGCTATTTAACAAAAACTTCTTCATTTAGATAGCCATTTAAAAAGTTTATTTTAACATCCATTTGGTACAATTTAAAATCAAGTAAACAAGCAATTGCAAGAAGTAAACTAATTGACTCAAGTCTAGCTACTGGTGCAAAGGTTTCATCAAAGTCTATGCCTTCTACTTGTGTGCAACCTTGTGCTACTAGTCTAGCCTTATTTCTTACTACTTGACCACTTTCATCAGTTTTATTCTTGAATATCCATTTGGTTCCAATGACATTTGCATTTTCTGGTCTAGGAACTAACTCCCATACTTCATTCCTTTTAAACTGATTAAGTTCATCTTGCATTGTCTGAATCCAAACATCTTCTTTTAAAGCTTCTTTCACATTTTTTGTTTCAACTAATAAAACATAACATGCAAATCTTACCTGATTCCTTACCTTGCTCCTACTTTTCATTATGCCATCTGGTGTTCCAATGATAGAGCTGGTTGGATGCACCTTCTGTATCCAAGTGGGTGGATCTTTTTTTTCATCTTCATTTTTTATTGAGTTTCTATCCATATCTGAGTTGTCAATTGTCATTGTTGTGTCTAATGTAACAGCCATTATTTCCTTTTTCATAACTGCATCTTCTTTATTATTATTCCTATCAGAATCTGATTTTTCTATATCTTCTGCAAAGCTGGTTATGCTTTCCTCTTGCGAGTATTTTGCATAATCATCCAGATCATTAAACACTACATTTGCAGATTCCATGACTGCCTCAGTTCGAAGATTATAAACTCGAAACACTTTGCTATTTCGTGCATATCCCACAAAAAATCCTTCATCACTTCTTGGATCCAATTTACCTAACAGCTCTCTGTCATTTAAGATATAACACCTGCATCCAAAAATATGAAAATATTTCAAATTAGGTTTTCTTCCTTCCAAAATTTCATAAGGTGTCTGGTTAGTGCTAGGTCTTAGAAAAACTCTATTTGAAGTATAACAAGCTGTGCTTATTGCTTCAGGCCATAGACTTTTGGTCAACTTCTTGCTGTTGAGCGTCACTTTTGCCATCTCTTGAAGAGTTCTATTCTTCCTTTCCACAATGCCATTTTGCTCAGGAGTTTTGTGAGCTGAAAATTCATGATGAATTCCATAATATTTACAAAAGTTAGCATAGCTAACATTTTCAAACTCCTTGCCATGATTGCTTATTATTCTTACTATCCTGCCAATGTCTCTGTTTTACTCATTTTCTAGCTTAACACAAAGATTCCTGAAAGCTTCAAAAGTGTCAGATTTTTTGTTAATAAAATCAACCCAAGTATATCTAGAAAAGTCATCCACACAAGCAAATATGTATCTCTTACTAGTAATGCTTTCAATTTGCATAGGACCCATAAGATCCATGTGAAGCAAATCAAGAATTTTGGATGTGCTAAGATGTGGAGTGGATTTGTGTGTACTTCTAAATTGTTTTCCCATTTGACATGGTCCACAAATTTCATTAACTTTGTCATCAAGTTTAGGAACTCCTTTTGCAGCACCTAAATTAGTTAATTTAACCAAGTTTTTGTAATTTAATTGTCCTAATTTTTGATGCCACAATTCTAAATCCGAAATCTTAGCTTGAAATGTAATTTTTATCAAATAACAATTATCTGAAGATCTTTTTCCATCTAAAATGCATTTACCAAAATTGTATAAAACAATGCATTTGTTTTGTGTGAAATTAATAATGTACTTGTCATCATATATCTAACTAATACTAATTAGATTAGGTTTCAATCCTTCAACCAGCAAGACATTTTGGAAGTTGGATAGGCCTTTGACATTCAAAGTGACGTTACCAATGATCTTACTCTTTGCTTCATCTCTATATGTGACATTTCCTTCCCTCTATTCTTCAAAATTTTTCAAAAACTGCTTATTTCGAATTAAGTGCCTGGAACAACGACTGTCAAAATATCACAAATTGTTAGAAGAATGTTTAAGAGCAGTAAAAGTAACTTTGTAGATTGTCTTCTCTTTCTTAACCCACTATAGTTGTGACTTTGGTAACAGTTTGAACTGTTTTGATATTTTATGCAAAATATTCAGCAATTTAAAGCATCTAGGTCTAACATGTCCCTTTTTACCACAAAAATAACTAGTTTGAATGAATTTTCTTACCTTTTTGAGACTGGATTTGAAAGAGCTTAGAGGAGAAGCAAATGTTTTATTGCTTTTTGAACTATGACTTGACCTTTTTGAGTTAGGTTCAGAATTTTTACCTGATGTTGAAACTTTTACAAATACTTTTGTTGATGAGGATGTAACATTACCTTCTGTATATCCCAATCCATGTTTGTTGAAGTTGTCTCTTCTAAGACTTAAGACTTGATCAAGTTTAGTTGACCTATTTCCGAGTTGATCAACACATCTTTTGCTCTCAATTAGTTACGTTATAGTTTTCTCAATATATGCTATTTTGTCTATCAAAGCAAGCTCCAGTTTTTTGATACAGTTTCAACATAAGATTTTTCACAAAATTTTGATTTCTTCTTTCGGACTTAGCCATTCACTATAGAGTGCATTGTAAGTTTCTTGCAACTCTTCATAATATTCTGGATCATCTTCTTTGTCTGAATGATCAATTGTAAATGCAACAAAATTATTCTGGCATTCTTAAAGATTCAGATTCTGATTCATCACTCCAAGTAGATGTCAAGCCTTTGTTCTTCTTTTTGAGATTAGCACATTCAGATTGAATATGCCCATAACCAGAATATTCATAACACTGAATCTGTCCTTTCTTATCAGGTTGCTTCGATTTCTTCTTGTCATTCTCCTTGTTGAATTTCCTGAACTTGTCTTCATTTGAATTTGAAGGCTTTCCCTGATTCTTTTTCCTTAAATTCTTTTTCATGAACTTGACATAATTTTTTGTTAGAAAAGTAATCTGTTTGGAATTAGTTTCATCAAGCTCATCATTACTTTCATCATCAGATTTTTCAGTTTTAACATTGAATGCAATGCTTTTCCCTTTTTGCTTCCTAGTACTCTGATTAATTTCAAAGTTTTGAAGAATATCAATCGGGCCATCAACCCTCATCTCATCAGTCTTTTTAACTTTCTCAATGGCTGAAATTTTATGTTGAAATTTATTTGGAATAGATCTGGTTATTTTGCTAATAATTTCTTCATAAGTGAAAGTCATGCCAAGCATATATGCAGAATTTTTGATGTGACATAACTTAGTGTAAAACTCAGAAATTGACTCATTCTCATGCATCATCAAATTTTCAAATTGAGAATTCAGTCTCATTAATTTAGATCTTTTAACAGATGCAGTACCTTCATGTTTTACATCAAGAATGTCTTATGCTTCTTTGGCCACTTTGTGCCGTGAAATCTGTCCAAAATTATTTAAGTCCACAGCAGTAAAAATTGTATTAAGAGCCTTTGAGTTCCAGCTTGAACGTCGGTATTCTTCATCAGTCCATTCCTTATCAGGTTTGGGTTTAAAATCACCAAAAGCATTCAACTTTGTTGGTGGTGTCCATCCCTTAAGAACATTGGTCCATACCCTGTCATCAAGAGATTTGATATACATCATCATTTTTACTTTCCAATATGAATAATTACCATCATCAAGAATAGATAGTTATGTTCCGGATCCTCCATTATGAATATACACCATCCCTCCAAAATAACGTGATCTTTTCTTTACTTGTATATCAGTGAACCTACTTTGATGCCAATTGTAAGTTCTAGAAGTATGACGTTATGAGAAATATAACAGTAAACTGTAAAGTAAATTGGCACAGGAGGATTGTACGTGGTTCAGTTATAAAACCTACATCCACGGACAGCTTTAGAGCTACAATTCATTAAGTTTTTGTTTGTATAATCTTTAGGATCGTTTACAGTGCTGACTCACTGATGCGTTCAAAACTAGCAAGTATACTAGTCGCACAAGTAATAAAGTGATAAGTAGATATCGTTCCCACGAGGATTGATTCTAATTGAATTTGTTATTTTTCAGCAACAATAAACTAAATGAGGGGTTGTGTTGATTGATTAACTAAACTCAATACGAAAGCAAATGAAGAATAATACAATGTAAAGTTAAATCAATTGAGAATTACACAATGAAAGAAATCTGGTTAAGGGATCATTCGCTGCCACAAGATATGGATTTGCGAATTAAATGAACTCCATAGGCCTACTTTTCAAGTCACTCTCCACTAATGTAGACATGTACAACACCAAGGATCAAGTAGGACTTTATTAAGCTTGTAACGTTTGGCTTGGGTGAAGGTATGATCAAGGATAATAATTTGGCTCAAATCACCCACAAACACATAAATCATTCAAGATTATGTAGAGCTCACCCCTATAACACAACTTTATTATAATTCACCAGGTTACTCCCCCAAACTTATTTAGAACACTCAATCTTCTTTTTTTTCTTCTCTTTTTTTTTTTTTTTTGTAAACAAAAGAAACTACACCCCCACACTTTGTTGTTTCATCCTTTATAAGAACACCCAAGGGTATAGAACTCTTTTTCTTTCTTTTTTTTTTTTTAACTGCAATTCCACTCCCCCACACTTAAACAATACATTGTCCTCAATGTTTAAGTACGTGGAAGATAAGTACATATTTTTTTCTCTGTTTTTTTTTTAACAAACATAATAAAACTCACTTGCATTGCTCATGGCATAATCCAACCTCCATAAACTCCCAAAACAAGAACATAGCTCAGAATTTAATTGTGAATGATCTACATGCTCATAGGTAATGGATAAACTGTTTGTAACAAATTCATTTGAGGTTAGGAAATCTTTTAGTGAGTTAACAAAGAAAAAGGCTTACAGAGGCTCAAAGGGGTAACTAAGGATCAATTTCAGTCAAGGTTGGCTATTAAGGCTCAAGCGGTCCAAAGATGGCCTAAATCATTTCCCCAATGTTGCACAGTCTAGGATTTCGCCTTGAGTGACCATCAAACAAGTTCTAGAATTCATTTAAATCTGAAGAAACATTTAAATTACATAAACTTTCTCTAAGTGAACAAATAACTCAGTGATAATAGCTTAGTGCTCAATGTTGCGCAAGAATCAAAAGCAAAGCGAAAACCAATAGACATTTCAAGCACACAGATCCATGCATCATTTATCATTTTCCAAGAGTTATTCTTAATTCAATCATTATCTTATCATCGACACACAAAATGCAAGAAAAGAGGTACGTGGCGTTGTTACACCTGGTCAAGATTGTATATTTCAACAATCCTTAGGACCAGTAGCCCGCAGACTTAAGGTTTTCAGCCTATATACCTTTATATGAAAGAACAAAACAAGATACAAGACACTTCAAACAACATGAAATAAACAACCGGCGCTCAAAAACTTTGATGTCGTTCAAACTAGCAAGTATACTAAAAAAGTCGCATAGTAATAAGTGATAAGTAGATATCATCCCACGAGGATTGATTCTAATTGAATTTGTTATTTTCCAGCAACAATAAACTAAATGAGGGGTTTTGTTGATTGATTAACTAAACTCAATACGAAAGCAAATGAAGAATAATACAATGCAAAGTTAAATCAATTGAGAATTACACAATGAAAGAAATCTGGTTAAGGGATCATTCTCTACCACAAGATATGGATTTGCGAATTAATTGTAGAATTGTCATCCAATTACAGCATTGAAATTATCAACCGTAGATAACAACAAGCTCTGTTATCCCAATCTTTCCTTACTTTGTTGTTAAATAAAACAGGCTCTTTATTTAATCTCTATCCATTAAACAACCTAGAACAAGCTCTCTAAATTTAATTCAATGGATGCATTACGATAAGAAAGATAGGTTGATCTAAGCAATAAACACACAAGCTCGGATTATTTAACTTAGGTTGTATTCTCCAATTGCAATCTCTGATCACAATTTTGCTACTAAGGATTAGAAATTCAAGACAATTACGGATCAAGATTTCCAGTCTAGCAATAGACAACAACCAGATTATATTCAGTTGGCCATTTGAAATACAATCCAGCAAGCAATCATAAGCATTAGATATAGGAAAATACAATCAACTTCAATTAGAGAATTGGATAATAATTTCTTGCACAATCAACTCACAAACACCATATCAAGGGCTTTGAAATCACCCCCAACCAATTCAGATTTAGTTACACATATTCAATCAGAATAACAAATACAATACAGAGAAATTCCAGAATTGAAAAGGAAAGAAAGAACTTACCAAATTCTTTGAAAAACTTCTTTGTAGATGAATCTTCTTGGAATTGTAGTTCCTCCTCTTTCAAATCTTCTTTCTCCTTCAAGAACTCCAAGGGATGAGAGAAATCCAGAAATGCAGCCTCCTCCCACGTTTTCCCCTCTTCAAGTTATCAAAATAAAACCCTAAAATGTGTTTAAATACTCTGCTACAGTGAATTGCTACAGTGCCCCGTATTATACATGCTACAGTGACTTGTGGAATTATATTTCTATACATCTCATACTGTTTTGATTAAAACTTTTGGTACACTGAATGGATTTATAAACCGTAAATTTCTCCAGAAATAGACTTCGAGAGCTTTCCAACGGTATATAATATGTCGTCGGGTTCATTGTATATCAATACAATTAAATCCGAGAAGATCACTGACTAGCAGAGGTGAAAATGAAGGGTTTTACTCCATTTTTGTGCAAGTTGCTCCAAAACTCCTACAAACATCAAAACACACAAAAACATAAAAATACCACGGAATATAGCAAAGAAACATGGACGAATTGATATAAAAGTAATACATAAATAGACACCTATCACTCACTCTCACACACTGACATAATCTTTGTAAAACAAAATCTCACCAAGATTTTAAACTCTAGTGACACTTCTTACTTTCTGTCGTTGATAACTTAACAACACACTATTAAGTAAATCATAACCACGATGTCTGACACTGAATCACATAAACACTTAACTTGCAAGTTCTTTGAAGTGTATACTAACTTAGATAAACCTAATCAAAGATTCATGCGCAATTACAACCTCTCATACATGAATAAAACACTCATAAAATCAAATCAATGAAGCATTCTGATTTGCATTGAAACTCTCCTCTTAATTCTTGGAATGCCGTGACATAGACTCATCCAACCAACCCATTTTTGTTATGTAAACATAACATTATATATATTGGGAAGCCAAATCGAAATCTCCTTAAAATCCTATAAAAATCCTAATCAAACTCACATTAGGATAAATACAAATACAATAGGAAGTAATATAAGTAACTCCTAAAAGAATTAGGACACAAATAAATATTCTCCTATTTTAACTAGGATACATTAAATAATGTCCTAATCTAAGGAGATCTTTATTATGAATCAAATACCTCCTAATATATACTTCTAAAAATAGTAAAATAAGAAACAATATAATATTCTAGTTTTATCACAAGTTGGTCCAAAATCATCATGTGCATAGCACATGCAAGTGTGTCACACGTTGACACCAACACAATCCATTTCAACTTCAAACCGAGTTTTGTTCGACTTTTACCCACCTTTCATGGCCTTGATATGGAGAACCCATATTCACACTTAAAAATCTTTGAAGAGGTGTGTAACTCCTACAGTGACCCAAATTGTAGCATAAACACCAGTACATTAAAGCTTTTTCCTTTTTCTTTAAAAGATAAAGCTAGAACATGGCTACAAAATTTGAGGTCAAATTCCATCAGTTCATGGGCTGAGATGAAACAACAATTTTTGAAAAAAAATTTTCCTACCCATAGGACAAATTCTTTTAAAAGACAAATCTCCACTTTCACTAAATGGCAAGGAGAAACCCTTTACCAATGTTGGGATAGATAAAAATAATTACTTAATACCTGTCCTCACCATAGTTTTGAAACTTGGAGAATAGTTGCATACTTCTATGAAGCGTTAAAACCTCAAGATAAGGAACTTGTGGAGCTAATGTGTAACGGAGAATTTGGAGATAAAGTCCCTGATGAAGCAATTGACTACCTAGATTCATTAGTAGACAAAGCCCAAAATTGGGACACTGCTAGCACCTATGAGGCACCAAGCAAAACCCCAACCTCGACATCTAATAGAGGCATTTACAACCTTATGGAAGACCATGACCTTCAAGCCAAATATGAATCCCTAGCTAGAAAAGTCGAGATTTTAGAAATGAAAAAGAGTGGTAAATTGAATTCTATTCAAGAAATTGTCTGTCACATTTGTAATGATAATGACCATCCTACTGACGAGTGCCCAACTTTGCCTGCCTTTAAGGAATGTCTCCATGAACAAGCAAATGCTTTGAACACTTTCAAAAGGCCAAATCACAATCCATACTCACAAACCTACAATCCTGGTTGGAGAAATCATCCGAATTTCAGTTAGAAAAATGACAATCATGCACAATCTTCACAAGTCCCTTTTCAAACACATCAAAATTTTCAAAATTCTCATGATCATGCATATGCTCCTCCTTATAGGAAGGATCTTGAAGAAACATTGCATTCATTCATTACAAATCAAGAGACTTTCAATAGTCAAACTACTTAAGCATTAGTAAATTTGTCAGACACTCTTGCAAAATTTGCATCCACATTTAGCATCAAAGAAAAAGGAAAATTTTCTTCTCAAACATTACAAAACCCCAAAGATCAATCCAACTCAAATGCGGAGAGTTCAAATAGCCATTATGTGGACCAAGCCAAATCAGTCATGACCCTTCACAATGGTAAGGTTGTTGAAAAACACATTCCTAAATCTTATGAGAAAGAAGAAGAATCGATCTCTAAAGGTTAGGAAGAGGTTACCAAACCAACAGCTAGCGAAGAAGGAACCAAATCCCCATCTATGCCTCCATTTCCTCAAGCATTAGCCACGAAAAAGAAACCAACTCATAATTCTGAAACCCTTGAAATTTTCAAACAGGTAAAGGTCAACATTCCCTTGCTAGATGCGATCAAACAGGTACCTTCTTATGAAAAGTTTTTGAAAGATTTGTACACTATGAAAAGGAAATTGAATGTGAAAAAGAAGGCCTTTCTAGCCAAGCAAGTAAGTGCTATTCTTCAAAACAATAATACAGTGAAATACAAGGATCCAGGTTGCCCTACAATTTCATATGTTATTAGAGACCATAAAATTGAACAAGCTCTACTTGATCTTGGTGCTAGCATAAATTTGCTTCCATATCGGTTTTTTAGAAACTCAATCCAGGTGAGTTAAAACTAACTTCTATGACTCTTTTGCTTGCTGATAGATCAATTAAAGTGCCAAGAGGAGTAGCAGAAGATGTGTTAGTTCAAGTCGATAAATTCATTTACCTAGTGGATTTTATCATCTTGGATACACAACCAGTGGAAGTATATAATTCAATTCCTGTCATTTTAGGGCATCCATTTCTATCTAACGCTTTGATTAATTGTAAGAATGGAGTCATGAAGCCATCATTCGAAAACATGACATTGGAACTCAACGTTTTTAATATGTGTAAACAACCACATGAAGAAGATGATGAAATTGAGGAGGCTAATATGATTGAAACTATTATGGAAGACCACATCCAAAAAAGGAGTTCTTCTAAACCTTTGAAAACTTGTTTAGTCAATTCATTAGAATCAAATATGGGACTAGAGCCTAATCTTTCTGATATATGTTCTTTATTGGATTGTGCAAAGGTGATGGAAAAAAGCTCAAAACCACGATTCAAAGAATTAGGGCAAATGAATGAAAGCAAGGAAGAGGAGGCTCCCAAGTTAGAGCCGAAGCCCTTACCTGAAGGACTAAAATACGCATATCTTGGGAAAAATCAGACATATCCGGGGGTAATTTCTTCATCCCTCATAAGTGAGAAACAAGGTAAGTTAATAGAAGTGCTTAAAAGGCACAAAAATGCAATCGGGTGGACTTTAAAAGACATAAAAGGTATTAACCCTTTGATTTGTACACATAGAATACATTTAGAAGAAAATGCCAAAACATCCAAACAACCTCAAAGGAGATTAAATCCCCACATGAAAGAGGTCATTAGGGCTGAAGTTCTTAAACTACTTGATGTGAGAATTATCTACCCTATTTTTGATAGTAAGTGGGTAAGCCCTGCACAAGTAGTACCTAAGAAATCTAGCATTACAGTAGTCAAAAATGAAAAGGGTGAATCATTGAATGCTGTCACCAGAAAAGACCATTTTTCCTTACCATTCCTTGATCAAATTCTAGAAAGAGTAGTAGGTGACACATTCGAAAAAGGATTATCTCCTAAGTATAGGAGTGTCGAAGTAATAAACCAGGTGAGTCTGGGGTCGATCCACGAGGAAGAGGATTTTAGCGCTACAAACTATATGTAAGCAAATATGATGTGGATGATTCAAAAGGATGGCAAGATAATATCAATAAATATAAGTAAAGAACAAGTTCTTAAATAATAAATGAGAATAACACAAGAGAAATTAACACAATAATAATGAAAGCTAAGGTTAGGGGATCCGCCCTTGATATTTCGAATAAGGATAAACAACCCATTTTAGTTATATGAATTATATTTTTTTCGTTACCAATATTTATACCACTTCTTGTAAATGGGTTCAAGCATCCAATGTGCCAATCACCATATGTCTACAACAAATCAAGGTTCCTAACTAGATTCGTGTCGGTAAGGAAGAACCATACATCATCTAGAAAGGATCCAAGCATTTGATGTGCCAAGGATTGTCGACAATGGATCAAGACCTCCACTTTACGAGTGGTGTCAAGATTGATTAAGAAAACAAATATAAATCATATAAAATAAACAACATAAGATTACGATTATTAAGCACATACCAAGGGTTAAAGAATCCTTACTCTCATATCAAGGGTTTCACCCTTTCACCTTAGCAAGAGAGAAATTAGAAAGACATTATAAGAGAAAGAAAACAAATTGCAAGAAAAAGAGAATTCATTAATAACATAAACACACAAGAGAGAAAAACACAATACAAGATCCCAGCTAGGCTAAGATGATCCAGCCAAGGCCAAGATGCCCTCATGGGTCACAAGGCACCTCTATTTATAGATACATCCAGGGGCAAACTTGTCAAATTACAAGGGCATAATTGTAAAATATTAGTTGTAAATATCTTTGACAATTGGGATCATTAGGCACCGACTTTGACCATCAATTTTGACATTGAAATGTTGAGAATTTTAATCACATGTCTTCATGAAAGTTGTAGATATTTCTATCAGCTTTCTATAAAATATTGATTTGCACAATTTGGATATGTATTTTGAGAGGTACGGTCCAAATACTAAGGCCTAGTTAGACTGGGCTGAGACTATAGATGGGTTCACTTCAAGCCCAATTTTGGTCCACTAAGAGCCCGAATTTGATGATGCTTGTGAAATGCAATCTTGTAGAAAATTGAAGCAGCTTTCTAAAACATTAATAATTGCACCATTCCGATCTATAAAAAGAGAGTTATTCCCATTTTACCGAACCTCTAACAAAACCAAAATTAAGAGAAAGTTAATTCCAAAGATGCAAAGACTACAAATATGCTTAAATTGAGGAATTTAATGATACTATTAATGCAATATGATGAACTAAGCTCTTATTAAACATGCATATTTAAGTGTTCATCAGTAGGGCACTCCTACTACTGTTTCTCGATAGATACTCGGGCTATTATCAAATTTCCATTACACTTGAAGACCAAGAAAAGACCACATTCACGTGCCCCTTCGGCACTTTTGCATTTAGAAGGATGCCTTTTGGACTTTGTAATACTCCAGCTACTTTTCAATGATGCATGTTGAGCATTTTTAGTGACATGTTTGAGCATTATTTAGAAGTTTTTATGGATGATTTAACTATCTTTGGTAACTCTTTTGATAATTGTCTTGAAAACTTAGAAAAAGTCCTAAAAAGTTGTGAAGAAAAAGGTCTTATCTTGAATTGGGAAAAATATCATTATATGGTTACTTCGGGAATTGTCGTAGGTCATGTGGTGTCTTCCAAGGGAATTGAAGTGGACAAAGCAAAAGTGGAATTAATTTCCCATTTTTCTCCACCAAAACAGTCAAAAAGGTTTCTTCATTCTTAAGGCATGCTAGATTTTATAAAAGGTTCATAAGAAATTTTAGTGCTACATCTAAACTCCTTTGTAATCTCTTAATAAAAAACACACTACAAGAAAAATGAGAATAGATGACTGACACTTTATGATAAAAATTATTATATCATAAAAGGATGATAGAGTCGTGATAGAATTATGATCTATCAGATACTTAATGATGTATTTGTGATAAATTTTTTGTCTATCAAGAATCGATGATAGACTAGTGATAGAAATTAACTCTATCAAAAACTTTATGATAGAATTTTCTTATTGACCGTGTTTGACTAAATTTTAAATTAATATTTTATTTAAAAAAATCAGTAAATGCCTTAAAAAAAACTAGAGTGAATTACTTTTCATTTTCCTCCAATAAAACTTTCCCCTACACCATCCATTTCAACCCCAATATATTTTTTTTCTTTATTCTTATTGCCTTTACCTTTTGCATTATCACTACAATGAAAATTAGCTCTATTTATTATTATTTTTTTTACAATTTTAAAAAAATACTTGTCTCAACACACACATATACATTTACGGCAAAAGATAAATACTACTTAACTCTCTAAAATCTCTCAAAATCACTAACTCTCACTCCAATAAATAACATATTTAGTAGCACTACATTGTAGTATTTTTTTATTTATAATGCTACTAAAAGTTTATTTTTTGTGCAACATTTTAGAAAAGAATTATTATTTAATTTTTTTAATTCCTAAAATGTAAAAATATATAAAAATTTAAAAAATGTTATTTATTTATGAAATAAAAAATAAATTTTAATTTTATTGAAATATAATTCTCGAAACAAAAAAAGAAATAATATAATATTTAAAATTTAAAGAAATGAATTAATATTTATTTAAAAAACTTATAAATTAGGAATATGAAAAGAAAAAGTCACTGTTAAATAATATAATTTTAATCATGACTCAGTAAATAATATATTTGAAGGTTTTTTATAATACTGCCAACTATATTATTAATTGAGAAGTCAAACCATGATTTTAATAATATTTGTGGGTTATCAATGTTCAAATTTGTCATTTCAAAATAAGAGACAAATATGAAAATTTTGTGTATAAAAAATAATGACTTCCTCCTCTTTCGATATTGACTTTCCCTCTCTCACTTTCCCTCTTTTATCTCTCATTTCCCTCTTTCACTCATAGACATGAAATTCGCTCCTAACACTAGTAGAAAAATAGGATACGCAACAAGCCTTTCGCAACGTGCATTAGTTGCACATTGCAAAAGCCCTTTTTTCGCAACGTGTGCTCCATGCACACTGCGAAAAATGATTTTCAGCAACATGCAATATATGCACGTTTTTGAAAGACTCTATAGCAGCATGCATTTTCTGTACGTTGCGAAAAGTGTTGAATTTAGCGTTGCGAAAAGTTTTGCTCTTATGAATTTATTTTTATAATTAAAAAATATTAAAATAAATAAAACGCAATTTTATACTATTAAATTTAA
Organism: Boswellia sacra; assembly: GCA_013180625.2. Classification (NCBI taxonomy): domain Eukaryota; kingdom Viridiplantae; phylum Streptophyta; class Magnoliopsida; order Sapindales; family Burseraceae; genus Boswellia; species Boswellia sacra. The sequence continues at coordinate 141,031 of SNVD02002278.1, read as the reverse complement.
AAATCATATTGAATTATTAAAAAATTAAAATTACATTAAATTTGAAAATTTATAAAAAGTTATTTTGAATGTTTTAGAAAATACACTGATTTCATATTATAAATTTAAATAAAATAAAATAATAAAATAATATAAGAATATTAATTAAACAATATAATTTTATTTTTAAATGTAAAATTAAAAAATATTTTTTAACAATTTTTAAATAAAAGATAATATTATTATCTATATAAAAATAATAAATTTTTAAAAATAAAAATTGTATGAAATAAATAAAAAAATTTTATAATAAAATCGCATTATATAATTTTTTTCATAAAAATTAAGGAATCAAAAATATCAAATTATATTTTGGTTAGAAATAATATAACCACTGCAAAAAAAAAAAACAATTGTCATAAATTTTTTGATAAAAAATTAGACCACTATTTATAATACTCAAAATTTCTAACTTCCTCATTGTCATACCCTAGCTCACTCTCTCGCCTCTCATCCCTAAAATGCAAGCCTCAACTTTGGATCTCCTCTGTCCATGTCGCCACTCCACCGTGACACCGTCTGTGAGCTGGTTCTAGTACTCCATCGTCGTCTTCAAGCTCAGATGCAACCCTCTTCAAGCTCGGCCTTCGCCTTCCTCGGTCACTTGACATTCCAAGTCATTCATGGATGCAAAACACTTCAAGTTACGAAGACATTGACAATGAGGTAGGAATACCGACAATGATTACATGGAGCTATGATGCCCAGGAAGTAGCAGTTGAGGGATCATGGGATAATTGGAGGACGAGGTTAAAAAATTGAATTTTTCTATTTTCGTAACTTCTGAACTTTCTTTCCTGTTTATCTTTCATTTGCTCTAAGTTTTCATCACATAACCTGTTTTATGTTGTTGATCAGAATTCCCTTGCAGAGATCAGGGAAAGACTTTACTATTATGAAAGTACTGCCCTCAGGCGTTTATCAGTATAGGTTTCTTGTTGATGGACAGTGGAGGTATGCCCTTGACTTACCTTGGTCTCAAGATGACATGGGTAATGCATACAACATCTTAGATTTGCAGGTAAATATCTTCTTTCTTATTGAAATATGCATTTATGCATGATGGGTTTAATGGTTGTTAGCTTAAAACATCCGCATTTATAGAATTAAGTAGATAAAAAATTGTATTTCTTAATTAGAGTTTGGATTCTTCTGTGTTGGATACTTATGATTGTTAGAACTTTCTTGATTGAGATGGAATCTTGATTTAAAACCGGAAGGATTGTTATGATATTGATTGATTCACTTGCTTATAAATCTTGACACTTATTCTAGGTCTGACCTCAGATCTTACATGGTTTAAGAAAACGGGGAAAAGAAAAACCAAGGTGGCAAAGTGGTTGGTGGATAGAGGAGGTGTTTAGAGTAAATGAGTTTCACTCTTTCTTTTCAAATGTTTGATATCTCTGTTTAGAGGTAGTATTAGTGTGAATGTGTCAAACATGGCATTTAGATTGTCTGAATCATGTAGAATTTGTATAGCCACCATATATATAAGTGGCTTAGCTTTGATATCCTGTACATTAGAGTTGAATAGTAAAATTCTAGTATTTCTTTGACAGTTAGTTTTTAATGATATTTAATATGGCTAATTCTCATTGGTAGAAAGCCTTTGAACCCATCATCTTGTATGTTTCCTTGCTACTAAGTCTGTAAGTTGTGAAACTAACTGGCTGTTTAAAACTTGGTGAACAATAAGAAGATTGAGGGATTTCTTTTTGTGTGTGTGTGTGTGTGTGTGTGTGTGTGTGTGTGTGCATGTCCAATTCTCATATAATATTATCTGTCCTTGTGGCATCATCGTAGATAATGTTTGTCCGCAGGCTGTTGTTGGTATTCTGTTTTTAGCGGCCAATTGATTTTGTACAAGGGTGGAATTTTAATAGGCAAATTTTAAAGTCCTCCAAACAACTATAGTAGAATGTAAACATGCCTGAGATTGTAGAGTATTGCTTTCATTAAATGAAAGTTCCATTCTTTATATTTATAGAAGTTAAAGTTTCAATAATTTATCCTTGATTCACAATAAAAATTTGTTTTCTGCTTGAGCACACAGAAATTTTTTGTTTTCATTTCTTTGAAAATTCTTTACAACTAGATGTAGAATAATTCTCTGAAGGTGTGATAGGAGATCTTAAGCTGCTGAGGTTGATAGTTCTGAGAGGGAATAGGATTTTCGGCCGAAAATTAGTAACTTTAGATATAATCACATTTCTTGGTTCTGACAGGCAGACCAATCCACTAGGCAGATGCTAGGAAAGCAAGGACGGCTACTCTGTTGTCTCGAGTTGCCACCACGGTCCACGGCTGTGCTGCACCCTCCTCGTCGTCATAGGACTCGCCAACACGGTCCGCAGCTGCACCCTTCCGTTGTCCATCTAGCTTCGCCAGGCCTGATTGGTCGTCTGTCACTTACTCAGGTTTGTCTCTCTTCCTCTCTTTTGATTTAATTTTGATTTTTTGTTTAATTTTTATGATTTTGTTGATATAAACGTTAACAGACTGAATTAGAATAATAATTATGTATACATATTAATAGATTTGGTTAATATACATGTTTAATTTTTATGATGGATGATCAGAAATGCAATGAAATTTATTCAATTTTTGATCGATTAATAGGATTAGATTACAAATACAATTATACTTATTATTGATTATCTTCTCTTATTGTGTTTTGATTAGATACATGCTTTTAGATTTAGTTTTCTTTCTTGTCTGTAATCATCGAGATGTTCCACATGATAGTTGTTTGATAAATTGCCTCACTAGGTTAAATGAACATTAAATTCGTAGGCTCAAGGTCCTTGTGATCTCACTAGAATGGAAAGCCTATGGGCAGTTTGATATCATTATTATTGCTTATAATGGTGATTTAGTGCTGCCATCCTTGCTTTTTTCCTTGAAGCTTAATTTAATTTTATGGTATTCCTGTTCTATGTTAAGAGTATGTGATTTAATGTTTATTACATTGACATAAATGTTACGATTCCTGTCTTTTTTGTTAAAGATGCCAATTACTCTACCTCTCTTTTCCATCCACAAATTAATGTTGACTACTGCATTTTTTTTCCTTTCAAATTTTTGAAATAGTCTATTTTATTTTGCAGAAGTTCCTGAATTGTTTCTTTTTTGCAACAAGTTTGGGAACTATAGTAATCCCCTAGCTGGAATAATAATGCTAAGCAGCATGATGCATTGACGTTCATGAATAATTACCTATATATGCTGTCGCCTGTCATGATCACTGTCTTGAATAGGCTTGTGTTCAGTGTCAAATGGTAAACACTGTTATTGTGCTAATGGCTATGGGCAATGTAGTATTTGTCTCTACTCTCTGACTCAATATATAATTATTCTTATTGTGAAAGTACGTTTGTAGATCAACAGAATTGAGATGCAGTTTTCCTAATTCTTTTTACATTTCAGCGCTAGTTGGTTCTTAAAATAGTACATAATATGCCATCTTTGATTGTCTAGCAAAGCTTATTGTTTAAAACTTGTAAGCTGGTGTAATTTTTGTTCATGATCTCTCCCAGAGAAGAACAAAAACAAGCTTGCAGAATTGGGCATCTGAGATTGCTGCCACTGGGTCATTCTAGCTCCTCTGGGTTCTGGTGGTCCTGGTGGTCTTCTTGTACCCTATATTGTTATTGGTAACAAAGCTGATGTTGTTGTAAAAGAGGGTACAAGAGGAAGCAGCGGCAATCTTGTTGAAGTAGCTCGCCACTGGGTTGAGAAACAGGGTCTTCTTCCATCTAGTGAGGAACTTCCTCTGACTGAGAGTTTCCCTTGTAGTGGAGGCCCTATTGAGGTGAGCATTCACTTGCTTTAAGATTGGTATTTATGAGAAATTATTTGTCTCTTTTTATTTTCATGGAGAAATTTATGTTGGTGATTGGACGCATCATAAGTTTAATTATGGGTATGGTAAGTTAGATTAGCAATATAAGTTGGTATTTGCATGAGATGGCAATTTGAAATAATATTGACTATCTGTTTCCTGTATGTTTTTAAAATAAGATAATTTTAGTTTCAGATGTTCATATTATGGCCATTGATTCTTGTGTGTGCAAAAGACAGTTTTTTTGTCAAGATTTTAATACCTAAAAGTCAATCAAACTATAAGTAAAACTGATTATTTATATCCTACTACAAGATCTTCTAGTTTATGTTGTAGTTTTTTTAATTCTACAGCTTGACATTTATTTGGTATTGGCATTCATTTTACTTATTTTTGTCAATGGTTTGCAGAGAAGATGGAAGCAGTCATAGTGAGAAGTTCCAACTCATGAAGAGAGAAGCAGTCGTAGTGGATTGGAATTAGAATTTAAGTTTGTTGTTGGTAGTTACTAATATGGTTCTAGTCTACGTATTGACAATGATATACTTGATCTATGGAACTTGCTTCATATATTATTACATGGATGTCATTGATATAAAGTGTTTTTGGACTTATTAAAGTGCAATTTAATTTTTAATTTACATTGAATTTATAAATGAATTTCAAATACAGGAATATTGCATAAATTAAATTAAAAACTCATATTTGTACAAAAATAAATTTAAATCTTGTGATAGAAAATACTAATCATAAATTTTGTTATGAACATCTCAAAAAAATCAATTTTTCCACCAAAAAATTCAAACTTAAAACAAATCAATTTTCCCGCCAAAAAAAATCAATGGAATTTATTAAAAAAATTAATTTTTTAGTGTGACGGATGTATGACCTATAAAAATTATCATAAAAGGCATGATGGATTTTTTTCTATCATGAATGAGTGACAGTGACATAGATGACTGATAGATTTTCTATCATTCACCTCTATTTATGACTTTATTTCTGTCATCTATTGTCATTTTTCTTGTAGCATGTACACTTCTTTTGAATGGACTCAAGATTGTCAAAATGCTTTTGATAAGTTAATTGGACTTTTAACAACTGCTCCAATTATACAATCTCCTAATTGGTCCTTACCTTTTGAATTGATGTGTGATGCGAGTGACTATGCCGTTGGAGCTATCTTAGAACAAAGAAAAAAAGGTAAGCCTTATGTGATATACTATGCAAGTAGGACTTTAAATGATGCACGAATGAATTACACGACAACTAAAAAAGAACTACTTGCAATAGTATTTGCATTTGACAAATTTCGATCTTATTTAATTCGTTCTCCAACAATTGTTTACACTGACCATGTAGTTGTGAGATATTTAATGTCTAAACAAGATGCAAAACCTAGATTGATACGGTGGATCTTATTGCTCCAAGAGTTCAACATCACAATAAAGGATAAGAAAAGAGCCGAAAATATCGTTGCAGATCATCTGTCATAATTAACAACATATATATTAATTGGAACTTCACCTATCAATGACTCTTTTTCTTATGAATTTTTATTGTCTGTTGTTGCAGTACCTTGGTTTGCTAACATTATAAATTTTCTTACAACAGGAGAAATGCCTCCTCATTGGAATGCTCAATACAAAAGGAAGTTTTTGACCGAGGTGAAAAATTTTTATTAGGATGACCCATATCTATTAAAGTATTGTCCTGACCAAATAATTAGAAGATGCATGGCCGACAATGAGGTAAGTAGTGTCATTAATTTTTGTCATTCTGAAGCATGTGGGGGACACTTTTCATCTAAAAAAAGAGCTGCTAAAATCTTGCAATGCGGATTCTATTGGCCCACCTTATTTAAAGATGCACATGCATTTTGCAAAACTTACAAAAATTGTCAAAAATTGGGATCCATTTCAAAACGAAACATGATGCCTTTGAATCCCCACTATAAGAATATTTTTCATATTTGTCACTATACATTTTTTTTATTTGGCAGTTTTTTAAAAAAGTGAGAATTATAACATTTGTCTGGAAGTCAAACCTACCTATATATCATATTTGTCATTATTTGTCTTTATTCAATCACATATTTATCATATTTTTTAAAATTGTGACAAATATGTGAATTTTAAAATTTATGTAAGATAATAGTAATTTCATTTATTTATTTAAATAAATATTAAGAAATTAAATTAGTAATATAAATATTTTATTCAAAAATATGCTTTTATAGTTAAATATAGATATATTAGAATTTAAATTATTTAGCTAACAAATTATAAATAATATAAATTAAAAAATATAAATTTATGGTTAAATATAAATTTATTAAAATTTAAAATCTAAAATCACAAATTATAACTAATAAATAAGCTAAATTAGTTAATATATTTTAAAAAGGAGGGAATACTATGTCGTTTTGGTGGGTTTAAGGGTGTGCTATTTAATCCTAAGTGACCCTATCTCCTTAAGCGGCTAAACCTAATTCAACCCCAAATATGCATCTTCTCCATCAGCTCCTCTATCGCACTCGTGGCTGGCCTTTGTCGCTCTTGCAGCTTGCCTTCACTTCACTGCGAAAACATATAGACTTTTATTTGATTGTTATTTTCTTTCGTAAACTGAAGTATTTTTTTGGTTTCTCCTCTTCTCTTCTAATTTTTCAATTTTTGGCTGAATAATTAGGTTTTTTTTTTTTTATGCAGAGTTGCTTCCAAGGTTCGGGCCTTTGACTTGCGAACAACTCCCCCTTGGTCTCACCATCTCATCAACCACGCTATCTACTACTCAAGGTATGCTTTCCGATCTCTATTGAATAAAATCAATTCATTTGGGAATTAAAAGTTCATCAATTTGTTTATTTGTGTGGGCCTACCCAAGGGATATTTGTAGCAAAAAAGATGTTGGAAAGAGCTTTGTGTGATGCAGATTGTGTCTTCCATGTTGCTTCTTTATAGCATGTCAGGGAAAGAAATGCTTTAGTTTGACTATGTGGATGAGGTCAATATAAATAGGACTTGCCATCACATTAATTGAAGCTTGCCTTTTGTTTGGGATCAGCGGGCTTTTCTATGTGAGCATATACGATATGGTGATAGCATATATCTTGACACCAAAGCTCAGGAGATTGAGTTTGAAATTGCAACGATTCGGTCTAGGTTAGTTACTTTGTTTGTTTTATTTTTTAAAATTTATGTGATTTAATTCCCCTAAACTGGTTAGTTGTTTTGGGGCTGGTTATTCAAGTTGATTATTGACTTCTATTTTTGTAGGCATCAGTTAGCTTTATGTGGGTGTAGGAATAAAATTGATGCAAATTTCTATTATGCTATCGTGCATATGTGGGTATATGAAAGAATTTTCGTGTTCTTGGTTTTATATATGACTTTTATACTTCATATATGATCATAAAATCATCTATTTTTTAAGAATTAATTGTATTTAATATAATTTAAGTAAAATGGATATGAAATATTATGATTACAAAGTAAAATATTAGTTGTGAAGGTTCTGGTGCTTCTGAATTTAACCAAGCAAAGAATATGAAGTATTGAAATACAAAGCCTCTGGAAGCAAAGAGGAAATGAGAGAATGAGGACGAGTTAGAGTGAATGTAAGAGAGAGAATATAAGATACAAAAAGAAAAATGAAATTAAGAAGAGAAATAAGTGATTTCCATGGCCATTCGTTTGTTCATCTTAAGCCAAGTTATATAAAAAATTTAGCCTTAATTTTTGACTTTTGTAAGAGCTATTAATGGCAAAACTCCAAAACTTCTTTCGGTGCATTAAATATGTGTAGGAAAAGTCATTGAATTGCAATAGCATGCAATAAAGTTATTAGTTTTAAATACGTGGTGGTATAAATGCAGTTTATTCAAAATGTTCTAAGACAACAATAACTTTAAGCTTTTCACTAAGCATCTATTTATGCTTACTTTTTTTTTTTTTAATCTTTGAGACTCACCAACCATGTCCTGTTTTAAGCTCTATTTGATTTTCAATTTTCAAGAATGCCACTAAATGACTTCTATTTTGCCTACTTAACAACAACATTAAACAAATTATATGTGTTGTTTTTATTTGACAAGAATAAGTGATTATACATAAACTTAGTGATTATATAAACTTATTTATGAAAATTAAATGTTGATTTCTTTTTCTATTTTCTGTAGTACATAAACTTTCTCTTCTGTTTTGCTTAGTTACTTGCATATTACAATACATTTTGTGATAAAATCGGGTGCAACGTTAGGATTTGAAGGGCATCTAAGCACTATATCCGCAGTTTTGTCTTTTTTTTTTTTATATATAGCTTAAAGCATACTGATTATTGTATGTACTGCAATTTCATGGCATAACTGCTTTCCCTTTTTTTATTTTTTTTTTATGTTAATTAATGAAGAGGATATCACATGGCTAGTCGGAGGGAACTTACTTGGAAATTGATGTCCAGAAATTATGTTTGATGCTAGTGACTTCTATTTTAACTTTTAATGGTTCAAAAAGCAAGGAAGTGCGGGGGCTTGTAAAGTAAGCTCCAACTGCAAACTAAAAGAATTTATATATTTATTTATTTTTATAACATTACAAATATGAAGGTGCAATTTTGGATAATGAGCCTATATGTTTTATTGTGATTTCATTCTCAGCTCCTCTGGGTTCTGGTGGTTCTGGTGGTCTTCCTGTACCCTATATTGTTATTAGTAACAAAGCTGATGTTGCTGCAAAAGAGGGTACAAGAGGAAGCAGCGACAATCTTGTTGAAGTAGCACGCCACTAGGTTGAGAAACAGGGTCTTCTTCCATCTAGTGAGGAACTTCCTATGACTGAGAGTTCCTTGGCAGTGGAGGCCTTATTGCGGTGAGCATTCACTTGCTTTAAGATTGGTCTTTATAAGAAATTATTTGTGTCTTTTTATTCTCATGGAGAAATTTATGTTGGTGATTGGATGCATCATAAGTTTAATTGTGGGTATGGTAAGTTAGATTAGCAATATAAGTTGGTATTTGCATGAGATGGCATTTGAAATAATATTGACTATCTAGTTTCAAATGTTCATATTATGGCCATTATGACGTTAGGCTTATTTTCTGCAACTTTATATCTTTGGTTGCTGCATAAATGTGTATGACAGTTGCATTTTTTGATTTCATGATTGCTATAAATCTTCCTGCTTTCATGTCTGTTTCATAATTTTAGTTGTGCACTTCTTATTTGTTGTTTTAGTACAACTGCACTAATACAATTCCAGAACAATTACTGGAAAATGTAAGGACTGTCTTGAGTAGTGCTCAGTCTCGTGCTGTCGTACTTTGAAATGTCTATATAATATAATTTGTTGTCTGCTACCAGGTCACTGTTATCGTAGATGCTTCTGAGGCTGAGGAGTTTGCTGAAGTAGGATCAAAACCTCCCAAATCTCTTCCTTATGATTCACCTGGACAGACCTTTGTGGCATTTGAGAAGCCAAATGGTGTCCCAGCTGTTGGAAAATTTTCTAATATGCTGAGATTTATTGTTAAAGAGGTGAAAGTTCTTTCCATGTAACTGAAAATGTGATGCTCATGGTATTTCCAAATTCTTTTTCGTGGAAAAGCTTTTCTGGAGTTAATTAGGAAATTGTATTATAGTTTATATTTCCTTCTTTTGTCTCATTGATTGCAGGTCATAAAATAAAATAAAGTTTTAGGTGTTATACCAACAAATTTTCTTGACTTTTGCTTAGTTTCAAGAACCTTTATATTCTTGCTTTTAGGGTCTTAAAATTAAGAAATATCAAGTATGTGCTCCGAATAGTATTTGAAAGGTCATAAATACCAAACTGAAAAAAGAAAAAGTAAATGTTTCAAAAGGTTTTAAGGATTAATTGTTGGTTGGTTTACCAGGTTGGTCCAACCACTAGTGAGGCAGAGGAGGGTGGTGTGAAAGATGAACACCAGTTGGAGGACCTTGAGGTTGTTGCAGCTGATTACATGATGAAAGTTGGGGTCTCTAATTTCAGGAATGCATGGGAAAGCATGGGCCCAGACTTTGAGCATGTAGATGAATATGGCCTTGGCCCTAGGGAAAGTCTGAGTGAAGCTGTTGATGCTGTCATCAACCTTCTTGGCATGTAGCCTTGTGAGGTAAGTTCAATTTACGAATGTGTAGTCAAAGACAGCCTTGGCTGTGAAATCTTTTTTTTTGGGTTAAATCTTATAGATTATGCATTTCACCAATTTACTTTTAGATAAACAATTATATTGCTATCATCTGTCACTGTGATTTCCTTAACATCTGATATCGCTTTTCTTTTCCTGTACTTTTGCTAGTGTTTCATAGGGCATGAATGTTGTCCCAAGCAATTCAAGGTCACATACATGTTTATTATCTGGAGTTTTCATAGGCAATGTGAAGAATCTTGTTCGTTCGCAGTTGGGAATTGATGGTCTAAAGAAGGTTGCGATGAAATTGTGAAAAACACAAGTAGAATATAAGGGGTCATTAATTTAATGTTTTTCTTATTCATGTTCATATTGATTTCGTAGGTGATAGTTGCTTATCTGGAGTTGTTTATGAATGATAGTGGCTTATCAAAAAATTAGGAAATTGAAGTGCCAGTCATGCTTTAAATAGATATCTTTTCTGTTGACATGAGTTTGTTTTTTAAATTTTTTAAAATACCTATTATATGTATATACTAATTTTTTTAAAATACTTGGCTTTTTAAAAACTGCCAAGTATATATTTTTTTAATTTTTGAAACTATTATACTTGGCGGTCAAAAACCACCAAGTATATATTTTTTTAATTTTTAAACCTATTATATTTAGCGGTCAAAAACCGCCAAGTATAGTCAGATGCATATTTGACACTTTGACTGACCACCAAATATAGTCCAAATGACTATATTTGACGGTGTCATTGGTGGCGCTTTTAAAACCGTCAAATATATAAATATTTGACGGTCAAAGACCGCCAAGTATGATCATTTTTCTTGTAGTGCCCATTTTTGTTGTTGAAATCTTTGACTGTTGGGGTATTGATTTTATGGGACCTTTTCCACCAACACTTGGTTTTGTGTATATTCTTATTGCAGTAGACTATGTTTCAGAATGGGTCGAGGCAATTCCATGTTGAAACAATGATCACAAAATAGTTATCAAATTCTTGAAAGAGAATATCTTGTGTAGATTCGGAATTCCTCGAGCCATTATTAGTGATGGGGGTACACATTTTTGTAACAAACCATTTGAAACGCTAATGAAGAAATATGGAATAACCCATAAAATTTCAACACTTTATCACCAGCAAACAAGTGGACAAGTTGGATTAGCTAACAGGGAGATAAAGCAGATCTTAGAAAAGACGGTTACCCAAACCATAAAGATTGGTCTTTAAGACTTAATGATGCACTTTGGGCTTATTGAACTACTTTCAAAACATCATTGGGAAAGTCTCCTTATAGATTAGTTTATGGAAAACCCTGTCACTTGCCTGTAGAAATTGAGCATGAAGCTTATTAGGCCATTAAAATATTTAAGACAAATTTGGATGATGCTTGCAAGTTACGTAAACTCCAACTATGTGAATTTGAAGAAATCAGAAATGAGGCTTATGAAAATTCTAAAATCTGCAAAGAAAAAATAAAGGATTTTTACGACAAATTCATTGTTAGAAAATCTTTTGAACCTTCATAAAAAGTTCTTTTGTATGATTTAAGGTTGTATTTGTTTCCTGATAAACTTCGGTCTCATTGGACTGGGCCTTTCATTGTTAAAAATGTTTTCCTTCATGGAGCTGTTGAAATTGAGAACCCAAAGAATGGTAATTTTTTTAAAGTTAATGGACAACAGTTAAAACCATTCTTTGAAAATTTTGATCAAAATGAAGAGTCCATTGCTTTAATCGATCCTATTTAAGGATTGATTTTTCCCGGTCAAGTGGCGAATACAATACTCCATGACTTTTAAAGTCGGTTTTTCAATTCCCTAAAAACAGTTGCTCACCTTGCATCCATTTTCTTTTCTTCTCTCTCATTTTCTTCACATGGATACCATTCTCTCGAATCTGCATAAACGTTTTCTCTCTCTTCCTCAAAATGATTTGCTTAAAATTTATAAAGCTCGTGTAGAAAGACTAAGGATGTTGATGCGCAGGGGTATTCTTACTGATTTAAGATGATTAATTGAAGCCAAGGTTCGATTTTCTTATGAGTTTTCATATAATCTTGTTTCCTACATGCCACGTTTGGGAAAAAGCTCTTATGGCCAAAAGCAAAGACCGAAAAGGTTACAAGTTTGTCACAAATGTGCAAGATGGACTTGTAACTAGCGTTGCTGCTCCTTGGGATATTTGTCTAACAATCGAGAGGATAAGTTACATTTCATCAAGAATGGATTGAGTAGGGAGTCTTTGGATAATATCCAATTGACTCTTGAGATGTATTCTTGTGGAGTTATACAGCATGAAATTTTGAAATTATGAACACAATTTCAAGACGAGCAGGAATGTTATAGTCTTGGGAATCTGACTCAAAATGACCTTGTTTGTCAATTTATAAGAAAACAGGATGGGAAGCATATCCCCAGCTCATAGAAGTTGTTTAAGCCATTTCTGGGTGTAAACCAGTGGAAGATGTGAGCCACAGTCACAACTGTTAGCCCTAAGGCTACATGATAATTTTGATGATAACAATACACATTGATTAATTGAGATTTACTAACATGTTTATTTATGTGCAAGAGTAAGATCATTGAAATAATTTTAAATTCAAGAAGAGGCTTATTAAAATGAAGTGTTGAAGCTAAGGAGAAGACTACATGTCAAAGGTAGCAAAGTTTAAGAACAAGGATTGACTCAAGGAATATGACACATGAGTAATGTTTAATCAATTGGTCATATATATCTATAAAAATGTCCAAATGACGTGATTCTTAAGCCTTTGGAAAGCTTACTCAATTTATAACATTTCATATGTTTTAAAGAAATTCAAATTTCAAGTGCAACGTTGTCCAAATCATCATGCAAGTTGAAAGACAAATGGAAGCAGCTGACATGAGCACCAAATACTACTTTGGACATATCTTGAGCTAGAAAAATCAAAATGACTTGATTCTTATGGCATTGGAAAGATGACTTAATGAAGAAAATTTCATATGTTTTGAAGAAATTCAAATTTCAAATGGAAGGCTGACATAATTAATATGCAATTCGGTGGACTGACACAGAGAAGAAAAATCAACTCACATGAGCACCGAATGGTGTTTTGGCCATATCTTAAGATAGAGATATCCAAATGCTTTGATTCTTAATTTTTTGGAAAGCTTATTCAAATATGAAGATCTTTCATGTTTTGAAGAAATTCAAATTTCAAACGGAAGGCTGACAGAATTATCATTCAATTTGGTGGACTGACACAAGAAAGAAAAATCAATTCACATGAGAACCGAATGGTGTTTTGGCCATATCTTGAGCTACCGATATCCAAATGTCTTGATTCTTGATGCGTTGGAAAGCTTATTCAAATGTACAAATCTTTTATGTTTTGCAGATTTTCAAATTTCAAACGGAACATTGACAGAAATGGAAGACAAGATTATAGTTTTTATGGTGGGCAGAAAATTTGGAGTTGGTGTCTTCACTTGATTAAGTTCATCTCATTTGCCTATAAAAGGAGCCATTCTCCCATGCATTCAAGAAGTGCAAGAGAAGCATTTTATCAAGCAAAAAGCAAGAGAAATATCAAGTCTAGAGAGCTTTTATATTATTTATCTACTCTTTGAAGAGAGTTATACTTTTGTTGTAAAAATTATCTTTGTTCTTGTATTGTGGTGAGAGTGAGATATTATTGTAAAGGATAATAGTTATCCTTGAGAGAACTCTTGTTGTGTGTTATCAAGAGTTGAAGGAAGTTGCCTTGGTGAGGTTGTTCATCAAGAAGAACTCTTGGTGTGGTGTTATCAAGAGTTGAAGGAAGTTGCCTTGGTGAGGTTGTTCATCAAGAAGAACTCTTGGTGTGGTGTTATCAAGGGTTGAAGGAAGTTGCCTTGGTGAGGTTGTTCATCAAGAAGAACTCTTGGTGTGGTGTTATCAAGGGTTGGAAGAAAAGTCTTGGTGAGGTTGTTCATCAAGCAAGTTGTAAAGATTTCTACAACTTAGTGGAAAGCTTAGCTCGTGGAGCTAGGAGCCCGTGGACGTAGGCAAGGTTTGCCGAACCACGTAAATTGAGTTTGCACTCTCTCTATCCCTTTCCTCTTTACATTTACTTGCACTTGTGATTGTTCTTTATTGCTATTCTCTTGATTGTATTCTATTTTCATCTTCTTCACTTTTATTCTCAAAGAAAGAGTTAAATAATTTTGATCTTCAAAGAAAAGTTTTCTAAATCAGTTTTGATAAATAAAAACCCAATTCACCCCCCCTCTTGGGTTGCCATACCTGGGTCAACAACAACTCCCTGTGCATAAGCATGTGTGCTATCATTTTTGAATTTTAATGCCTTATAGCTTTCATTTTTTAATTAATATCTCTATCTTTCGGTTGACTCATGCATTTATGATGTCTTATTTCTGTATTTTTTTTGAATTTCTATGCTTTATTATCAAACTTTTTCAACAAACAATCGAGCTACCTATATAGATGTCATCAATAGAATACCTTTTTGCACTCCATAAATATGACATCTCTTGTTCTCTTCTTCAGACATATAGTTAGAGAGTTGCATACACATGGAGGGAACCTCAAAATATCTAATCCAAAAGATATGTGTATTCCGTGGATCTCGACCTGGAAAAAGTGAAGAATTTATAGCAGTAGCAAATTATCTTAGTAGGTTATTTGCTGAAAGAAAGACTCATGTGGTTTATGGGGGAGGTAGCCTCGAGTTAATGGGTTGTGTGTCAACAGTGGCACTCATAGGAGGCAGTCAAGTTTTAGGTGTTATCCTTAAAGCTTTGGTTGTAGAAAGCATCATTGAAAAAATAGTTGGGAAGGAGTTACAGGTCTCCTCTATGTATGACCGCATGACATATATGCTTATCGATTCGGATGTCTTTATTGCTTTACCAGGTGGCTTTGGTACTCTCAAAGGAATTTTTCAAATTACCTATTGGGCCCAACTGAATCTCCATAAAAAACCCATAGGTTTGTTGAATATTAAAAATTTCTTTGATCCTTTGATACATTTTATTGATGCAACTGTGGAACAAAATTTTATCCCTCATTCGGTAAGATAGATCTTTGTCTCTGTCACTTCTGCTAGTGAGTTACTTGACAAATTACAAGCAGTCGAGTATGAACCTGATCCAGCTATAACTCAAATTAATTGGTCAGGGGGACAAAACAAAAAGTGCAAATTGGATTTGAATCTCGGTTTGTAATTTTGCTTGTCTTTTATTTGTAGCATTTTATTTTACGTGTCTTTCAGGTCATGTCTTTTGAATAACTGAAGCTTTAGGTAATGTCTCTTATACTTTATCTCTCTATATTTAAACATTGAGGATAATGTTTCATTTGGTTGGGGGGGAAGGATAGTAGACATAAGTATGTCTTAAATTTCTTTTTGAAAAAAAAAAGGGGAGTTAGAATGTAGATCCAGAGTGCGGTGTAAGGAGTTCAAATCCTCTTGAGACACATTCTAGATCAAGAATGGCAGAGTGAAGAGAGCCATTTTGAACTCTTGAAACACACTTTAATCAATTTGTCATTTTGTTTTAATTTTGCACTTTTATAAACTCATTTTAGCAAACTTGATATTATTTAGTTCTTATTTTTTAAGTTTATAACGAGAATATCTTATTCACTTCGCTTTGAATTATTCAAATCTATGAACTCTCACAACTTTGTCATTTAATAAATTGTTTGCTTATGTACTCATTAGGCAAGTATTTACGAACCTTGATGCATGAATGTGGGTGGCGAAATGAAATGTTGTAATATTTGAGTCTTTTTCTTTCGTTTAGGATAACAACAAAAGGAAGGGGAAAGTTTAAAAAAAAAAGTGAAAGCAAAAAAAAAAAAAAAGCAATTGTGAATAAGTTTGGTCTCGTAACCTCCTTAATTTGAGCAACTAAGCCCGAGGGGTGCCTTAACACCTAATACCCTATGACCAACTGGTTTGGAAGCTATTGACCCAAAGCTCGTTACAGGTATTAAGAAGAAAGCTTAAGAGGATTGAACATTGCACTATCCATAAGTTTCTAAGCAAAAATATAGTATCGGTAACCCGAGTCGTGAAGCTCGTAGGGGTGTCTTAACACCTAATGCCCTAAGGCCAACTGGTCTGGGAGTCATTAGCCTAAGACTCGCTATATGGGTTAAAAATGTATTGTTTCATATATATATATATATATATATATATATACACTCCTTAATTTGAGCAACTAAGCCCGAGGGGTGCCTTAACACCTAATACCCTATGACCAACTCGTTTGGGAGCTATTGGCCCAAAACTTGTTACAGGGATTAAGGAGAAAGCTTAAGGGGATTGAACATTACACTATCCACAAGTTTCTAAGCAAAAATATAGTATCGGCAACCCGAGTCGTGAAGCTCATAGGGGTGTCTTAACACCTAATGCCCTAAGTCCAACTGGTCTGGGAGTAATTAGCCTAAGACTCACTATATGGGTTAAAAATGTATTGTTTCATATATATATATATATATATATATATATATATATATACTGATGAATGAATGCCCCTTGCCTAAGGATGTTAGCCTTAACAAATATTAGAGCCGGTATGGCTTCTTTCTAATGAGCCCCATAGTCATGTGTCGACTGAGCACAAAAAGAAGGTTTGTTAATAGCTTAACTAAAAGGTACATAAGTCTTTAAAAAGAAATCGGTTGAGAGTTTGTTTATTTTGATAGAATCAAGAAGAGTGCAATAATGACCACCTTGGATATAAAATTCTATAAATCACTTCTAAATAATAACGCTTTAATTGCTAGGGACTGGTAATAAGCTGGTTGGGGGGTGTAATGAACACTTAAATATGCATGTTTAATAAGAGCTTAATTCATCATATTGCATTGATGGTGTCATTAAATTCCTCAACTTGAGCATATTTGTAGTCTTTACAATTTTTGAATTAACTTCATCTTAATTTTGGTTTTTGTTACAGATTCGGTAAAATGGGCATAACTTTCTATTTATACATCAGAATGATGCAAATATTGATTTGTTGGAAAGGTAATTAAATTATCTACAATATCGTATTTGACAAGCATCATCAAATTCGGGCTCTTATTGGACCAAAAATGGGCTTGAAGTAAACCCATCTACAGTTTCGATCCAGCCTGACAATGCCTCCGTATTTTGACCATATCTCTTTATATACATATCAAAATCATATGAATCAAGATGTTTTAGAAATCTGAGAGAAATATCTACAGGTTTCATGAAGACATGTGATCAAAATTCTAAATAATTTGATGTTAAAATTGATGGTCAAAGTCGGTGCACATGATGATCCAAATTGTCAACAAGATATTTTACAATTGTCCCTTTGTAATTGGACAAATTTGCCCCTGTATGCATCTATAAATAGATTGCCTTGTGACCCATTAGGGCATCTTGGTTTTTGCTTGGATCTCTTATTATTGTGTTTTCTCTCTTGTGTTTTATTCTCCTAATGTTATTAATAAATCTTCTTTTTCTTGGAAATTGTCTTCTTTCTTTTATTAAATTCTATTTTGTTAAGGTGAAAGGTGAAACCCTTGATATGAGAATAAGGTTTTCTAACCCTTTGATATGTGCTTAATAATCATAATCTTTTGTTATTTATTTTATATGATTTATATTTATTTTCCTAATCAATCTTGAAACCATTCGTAATGTGGAGGTCTTGATCTACTATAGACAATCCTTGGCACATTAAATGCTTAGATCCTTTCTAGATGTTGTATGGTTCCTCCTTACCGACACAAGTCTAGTTAGAAACCTTCATTTATTGTAGACATATGGTGATTGACACATTGGATGCTTGAACTTATCTACAAGAAGTGGTATAAATATTGGTAATGAAACAAACACTACAAGAAAAATGACCATATTTGGCGGTCTTTTACCGTCAAATATGTATATATTTGGCGGTCTTAAAAACGCCACCAATGGCACCACCAAATATAATCAATTTGACAATATTTGGCGGTTGGTCAAAGTGCCAAATATGCATCTAACCATACTTGGCGGTCATAGATTAAAAAATTTTAAAAAAATATACTTGACGGTCAAAAGACCGCCAAGTATAATAGTTTTAGAAATTAAAAAAAATACTTGGCAGTTTTTAACCGCCAAGTATTTAAACAAATTAATATATATAACAAATATTTTAAAAATTTAATAAATTCATAATATATATATATAATAAGTATTTTAAAAATTTTAATAAATTCATAATATATAGAGCAAACCACAAAGAAATAATATGCTTTTTCAATTAGAAAGGGAAAAAAAATCTCACTGCCAATCTAAAAATAATACTTATAATTTGGATCATTCAAGGAAACCAACACAATAAAATAAAGAACCATAATAAAATTAAAGAAGTTGGATTAAATTATGCTGCAGCTCATGATTAAGCTTGCACTAAGTTGAGAATAATTCAAATCAGCCATAAGTCTACTACCAGCACTACTAATAGAATGAGATCTCCACAAAATATCATTTATCGCACCTAACCAATGGTTGAAATTTAATATAACAAAATACAAATGAAACGACATTTCATTACAAGGGGGGAAAAAACTCAACTGGATTATAAATTTATGAAAAAATACATCAAATGTGTAACTGAAGTAAAATAATGGCAAGCTACCGACTTAATATCTATTACTCAACCAACCCCAACATCTTGGATGGGGTTTAGATTAAAAACCCCATCACATATTTCACCCCTAGTCATATCTCTTCCTCTATCATTTACCGTAGAATTTATCTGTTATTACCAACTCCTCATGACTTTCAAGAGACTTTCTTTCTATATGATTCAAATAGAATATAGAGACACCAGTAGCACTTTTAGAAGTGGTGGTGAACACAAGCATCTTTCATCCTTACCCCATATCATATAGCTATTTTACTCCTATAAATTTCATACCAAATGCAAAGGCAAGAAGTCTACGTAAATTTTCCATCCCACCACCCTCTACCCCAAAAGAGAGAAAAAGAAGTAGACATTTAATAGTGTACAAGAGGTAATTCCATCCTAACTAATAAAACTAAAATCAAACATGAAACTATAAAGTATGTAGTAATACACTAGCTTCTAGCACAACCAGATAACAGTATACAAATGGACAGATCTACATTATGTGAAAAAAATAAATGTTCCACTAGATACTATAAAGGAATGCGAGTAGAAGGTTCGCCACATATTCAACTCATGCACTGAAAAACAAGCGAGTGGTTCACTTGCCTTTAGAAGTTCATAGATATAATACCGAATATCAAAGTCCAAAAGTGTTGGATAAAGCACTTTAAAATTTGTGTTATTCACATATTCAAATATCAGACTCGGGGTCTTGGATTGCTGATCTCTAACAATATCAGGCAACTTGATAATATTTGGTCCGCCACAAAGATTCTGCAATATTTTAATCTCCCTTCTAATCTGCATTCAGAAGGAAAAACAAAGTAAGTCTCCAGACCCATTCCATAAACTGAGCCACATAATGCAAAGCGGATATCATTTGTCACAAGAATCATAAGCGTCACAAACAAAACCATCATTTTAACCAGCTAAAGATAAGCATACCAATCTAGCTCAACTTCAAATTGCATTAAATTAGCCAATAAATCAAGATACTCCATAAAGACCCCATGCACTTAGTAATATTTTACATAATTTGAGCCATAAATGCAAATAAGAACCTGCAGTCACCATAACCTTTATTTCGTTGCATAGAAGCAAACTAACAAAAAATCATAGACTTGAGAAAATTAGCTACAAAGCCTCAACTCACCTTCTTCTTCTTGACAGGCTTAAGAATCTTAATAATGCACTTCTCATTATCGGTGCAGTGTACGCCCTTAAACACCTCACTGTATTTCCCCCTCCCAACTTTCCTCACCACCTCACAGTCATCCTGCTCCCTATAAAACCAACCAAATCATCTTATCATACAAATACAAAGATTAATATCCCAAACACTAATCACGAAATCATGACAAAGAAATAAATAAATGTAAAAACCGCCTCTGAAATGATTAAAAAGCAGCGTTTCTAAGCAAACAACGATTTCTAAACTCCAACATGAAACAGAGACCTTAACCAATAGCAACGACCAAAACAATGGATACTAAGCAAACAATGGTTTAAAAAGGTCAACTTTACCCCCACTGGACGGTAAGGGACTCGTAATCCCTGTACTCCTTGGGCCGAACCACATTGACATCCAAGTAAACCCTAAACTTGGAGGGGGCACCAGGGCGCCGAATCGATTTCCCGATCTTCTGCGCCAGCGTGTTGTGCGGCGTGGCAATCCGCCTCAAGCGATTCTGCTGTTGCTGTGGCTGTGGCTGTGGCTGTCGGGCGCGAGATAGCGACGCGCTGGAGGCGATTTGGCGGACTATTAGAGAAGGCGAAGCGGGGAAAGAAGAATATATAGAGGAAGGAAAGAAAGGCTCGGTTGAGATTGTCGTGGATGTGTTCGATGAAAGTGAAAAGAGAGAATGAAGGGTTTTAGTGGTGCTGGTGGCGGTGGCGTTGGTGTATCGATAGAATGTGAACTGGAAAGGCCTTATGGCCATCTATTAATTTTAATTTAGGCTAAAAAGAAAGATAGCCGGAACGGGAATCGGCTCCTCAATTCTATCAAGCTATCATTTTCTTTTTGCCCTTGCCCTTTCTCTGAAAACGACATCGTATTTGTACACTGGAATTTTTTTTTTTACCGGCCAATTTCTTTATCTACAGCCCTGAGGTTCCTTCGATGAACTGGCAATTGGCCGCGTGTGTTAAATAACACTAGAAATTTGCTCACGGAAATCCAAGATATTCCGTGAATTTCACTGGCAATTGGCAATTGTGAATTTCACATAAATCCATCTCTATTAAAATTTATCAAAATAGTACCCAGTTCAGTTCAGTCCCTATATTTCAAACTTTTTCATTTACACCATTAAACTAATTTTTTATAATTTTTAGAGCACTAAATGTTTTAATTTAATTTTTAAAATAAATTATAATAATTTTTTGCATATTTAAAATATTATATTATTACAAAACAATTTTTTTGATATTGTTAATTACTAATTTTTATCAAAGCAATTAAATAATGTGATTTTCATCACTTTGAAATTAAAAAATAATTTTTTTATTTCATAAAATTTATACATTTAAAATTTCATTTTTATAAAATTTAATATTTAAAAATTTATTCTTTTCATACATTTAATAATGTATCTTTAATTTAAAGATTTTTAAAAATTATTTTTAATTTTATATTAAAAATAAAATTATATTGTTTAATTATATTTAAATAAATTTATTAAAATTTTAAATATTATATTCACATATTTGAAAGAAAAAATGAAAAGAAATAGGGAAATTTGAGAGGGAAAAGAAAAAAAAATTACATTTTCACATACTTGTCAAACTTTTATACAAATGTGATATATATGTGATTGAATAAAGATAAAAGGTGACAAATAAGATGAATTAATAGGTTTGACTTTTAATACATGGTTAAATTTTTCACTTTTCTTAAAAACTGCCAAATAAAAAAATTATGAAGTGAAAAATATACAAAAAATTCTTGTAGTGAAATATAATTCATATAACTAAAATGGGCTTAAATGACATACCTTCCGATTGGAACCTCTTTGATGTGTGGATTCCAATTGAGTTATAATTGGGTTGTTTATCCTTATTTGAAATACCAAGGGCGGATCCCCTCACCTTAGCTTTCATTATTATTGTGTTAATTCCTCTTACTTGTGTAACTTAAGTATTCTTGTTTATTATTTATGAACTTGTTCTTTTATTTGTTATGATAGGTTTTACCTCCTATTCCCATGGATGGTTTTACCATCTTTTGTTTTTGTTTTGCATTTGAATGGACGGTAGTACCGCCTACCATCTTAACTTTATTTGTTAAGATTATCTTGTTATTCATTTAAATCATTCATATCATATTTGCTTACCTTTTAGTTTGTAGCGCTAAAACTCCTTGCTCGTGGATTGACCCTGGTCTCACCAGGTTTATTACTTCGACACTCCTATACTTGGGAGATAATCCTATTTTTGGATGTTTCATGTGGCCAAATCTCTTAGACACGATGAAGAAAACGTGGTGTAAGTCGTCCAGGCCCAAAGGATAAAGAACAATAACAATACACTACTTCTCTCCGTATTATCTGCATAATCAAG
Source organism: Boswellia sacra (assembly GCA_013180625.2). NCBI lineage: Eukaryota > Viridiplantae > Streptophyta > Magnoliopsida > Sapindales > Burseraceae > Boswellia > Boswellia sacra. The sequence goes on along the minus strand of SNVD02002278.1, from coordinate 118,784 downwards.
ACGGGGCATAAAATGAGCTGCAAATGAGTCCAGCTAATGAGACACATGTGGTCTAAGTCTTGAGGGTCACATGCTGCAATCTCTACCAAGGATAGTGCCAATGGATGAGTCCATTTAGTACAATATGAAGCCATAATGTCTAAGAATCTGGTTTTTTGAGCCTTCAATTGGAATGATATTGAGGTCAATAGTAGAGTGGGTCAATCTAAAGCTAAGCCAATATGGCCAAGTTCTCTTCTAGCCGTATCTAAGAAAGAAAACGAAGAGTCTGTAAGGAAAAAAAAAAAGGAAGAGAGAGACGGGACCTACCTGAAGAAAAAGGAGACTGTCAGAAAACCTCATGCTATCTCCTGATTTTACACGATCTAATCCAATGAAAGTCTTAGCAAGGATCAAGGGCATAAGTTTCTTTCCAAGCCCCATTTGCAAAATTAGAGCACTAGTAATGGGTCTCCAAAGCCATCGTAAAAAACTAGCAAATATTGAGCCAATAGAGAAAACTTAAATATGCCTTACAATTAGAGGCATCAAAGAATACAACATGACCTTACAATCTATAGTATGTATGCCTATCACATCACGAGGAATGTGAAAGAAGTTAGCCAAATCATATAGTGCAAGCCGATTGAAAGGTGGTACTACAACATCCTCAATACTAGATATAGAAACACCCGTGATAGCGCTAAGCTCTCTATATGGACACAACTTTTGTCCACCAAATCTAAAAACACGATCAAACATATCCTGAAAATTGACTTCTGCCTTTAAGAAAAGGGATATCTAGTCTAGCCTATTTGATGTATCTCAACCCGAAGAGATTGCTGCATTGCAACATGTGCCATTCGATGTCTTTAGCTAGCTTTAATTGAGCTTGGAGGACCTCTAAGCTAGCTTCACTCTTGGTGTGATGACAAGAAATGAAGAAGAGATGTGTTAGTGTCCTATAGAAGAAGAAATAACCCCAATGTCCATCAAAATTCGACGTGAGATCCCTTATAGGTGAATTCCTATACGAGTGGGCACATGCCTATACGCAAAATAAGTGTCACGCCTATAGCATGTAGAATTGAAAAATTCACTCTATGACATTTTCTTCTAAAACATACGAAAGAAAGAAGAAATGAATAGGGTTCATTCATTTATCATCAGAAAAATACATACAGAATACGTATCCTAATCCTAATTCAAAAGCTTATGGCTATACAAAAACGAACATAAAGGGAAGAATCACTCTTTGCCACCACCACCGCGCTCCTCATTAGTCTCCTTCTCCTCATGGAAGTTGTCAAAGTCATTTCTTCTTTCCTTCTTCTCACCCTCAACATTATTGTCCTCACCCTCGATGCCATTGCCATCATCCTTAGTATCATCATCCCCATCATCAGCATCCTAGTCCTCTTCCTCCTAAGTAGCTGGTCACCCTCCCAATCCACCTCTGGCTCATGTATCTACTTTTCTCTAGCATCTTTCTCCTTGGCTTCCTCATAAAAAAACTCTTCCCGAGCCACCCATAAGTTGTGCTTCAGCTTTTGGATAGCCAAGCGGTTGTTTTGAGGGGTTCCTTAACCCAAAATGAGAAAAATTAAAAACATTCATTCATGCAAACATGTAACCAAATAAGTTCTTTTTTGTTTACCTGATGCTGTAGGGACAACTGGCAATCTTCTTCTTTACTGCATAGTACAATCGATCCACAAGATCAACTATAGCCTAGGGAACTTAGAAGACAAAACAAAATCAGACTTGCTCAAGGGAAAGCCTAAGAAACCATAAAGGATTGCAAAGAAAAGAAAACTCATAAGAGTAGCTCTAGTAAGAAGAAGGGGTGTTGTCATGGAGTCATCTACTTATAACATCACTTTCTAGATTATTCCATCCTCCCTATACAACTATACAAAGCTATCAGGGATAGAATAGCAATCTCAAAAAATGACCCTCGAAGCCCCAAAGTTAGAAAAGGGACACACGCCATTGGAAGGACCAATCTTGGCCCTTTTACAACCTTTATTGGAAGACTCAAATGCATTAGAACTAGGAGCTTGGACACCAGCAACGCTACCACTATCGACACTTTGCCCTGTGCCTCAACAAGCGCTCCTGCCGCCATTGACATCACCCACTAACATAATAGTTGCCTCATTGATCATATCATACATCCCGAGGTATGTAGGAAGAAGAGAAACTCTGGTCCAATCAGCATAAGACTGTCATATGGTGGAAAAGCCTCCTCAGGCAAGAGGAATCCTAACAACGTAATCCTCAAGGATAAGATCAGTGGCCAACCGAAGGGGGAGAGAAAGAAACAAATGTCCCCTAGGGCTCTAGGCTGATCATTAATAGATGGGTATAGAAGAGTAGATAAGCATTCCTCTTGGTAGGGGTCCAGTGCATCTGATTGCCCCATCAATATTGGTGTACCTGCAAAGATCGCAAAATGAATAGGTAAGTGTGTGATAAAATGGAAAATAGCATGAAACTAACTCAACTTTTCCTACATCGTCCTAAACGAGGTGACAGGCGTAGGTGCGGGAGCTATGAATGTTATGGGAAAGACTTGATCCTATTTTAAGGACTAGGAGAGGGTAAAAGCCGATGCTTATATGCCCAAATTACAAGAAGAATAAGAAGAAGTCAGAATAGAAATCAAAGGATAGAAGAAGGGAAGATGTGAACAGGAGTCACGTACCTCGACAATAGGGGCAAAACCTCTGACCAACTCATTACCTTGACAAGCTTTGTCTAAGCAAAAATAAAGATGAGCAACGGTAGCCTGCCACAACGTGCTCACCACATCTAGATCCTTTAATGCTGGAAGGAGGTAGAACTTTACATGGTTAGAAGTGTTGGCAAAGAGCGTCGTCGCCAATAGGAAAAAGATGACGTTGTGGCAAATAGCTCCTCCTCTACAGCTATAGTGATGGTCTCATCATCATCACACTGCCGCCAATACTTCATTAATTCCTTGTAAGAAATAGCATAGGTACCCTTCATCACAACCTCCGGGCCCGGAAGCTCTACAATGATGTCATCATGGTGAAGGACTGTCTGTAAGCAGAAATCAAATGGGATTGAGGTCCCCTAATAAAAAGAGTCTAAGATAGTAGAAAAATTGAAAAGGATGATGGTCATCTCACCAAAGTTGAAGTGGAATTAATGGATAGTATCTATCCACCTCTCGACAAGAGCGAAAAGGGCGTGACGATCAAAAGATATCCTCTTCAATAGCAGACAGGTAAAAAATGTAGAGAATCCACATCGATCTATACACTTCTTCACATTGGCATTGTGGATTCGATTGTACCAGGCGTAAGCTTTAGCAAGGGAAACCCACATATTTGTGGGTGCGATCAACCTACAAGAAACTAAAAAAGAGGATAAGTGAGGATGTTGTGAAGAAGAACAAAGCAAGAAAAATAGGAAAAAACAACAAAAATGGCATAGAGTACGGGCACGCCTATAAAGAACAAGCACATGCATAGAGAGTACAAATGCTCGCCCATTTACGGTAGGTACACGCCTAATCCAATTAAAGGCGTATACCTAAAGCTGTCCAAAAGCACAAGAAAAGTAGAATAAAAGCGCCACACCTATTAGAATAGGTGCATGCCTACTCTAGTCATCCTTTACCTCCAGACAGAACAAGCTCACGCTTGTTTATCCAATAAGTGCAAAAAAAAAAAAAAAAAATTTGTAAAAAAAAAGTTATAATCAATCAAAATGAAAAGAAAGGGATGAAGACTTATCAAAGAAGTGAGATGTATGTCCTGATTGACCAATATCGGAAGATCCCGATTTGTTGGAAGCTTCCTCAACATTGCTTTCCATTCCGACCTCACTGGCGACAAGTCATTGATCACCAAAGGTAAGGGGTTAGCCAGTTGCTATTGGGGATCCCTGAGTGCAAGGAAGGGGTTTCTGAGTTTTTAAGTTTGAGAGAAAAAGTTTGGGTTGTGTTATTTTGCGTAAAGAAAGGAAAAGACGCACGCCTAGATTGAGAGAAGGCACACAACTATTCCTCATAGGTATGTGAAAAAATTTCCTTTTCCCCCTGAAGTCTAACAAAATGTTGCTTGACTTTTTCACGAAAGTCCTACCAGAATCCAAAATTACAACAAAGTCCCTTCGGATTTCGAAAGTCACAACAAAACCTTGATTCAAAAGTTAGTCCTTGATTTTTTAAAAGTAGATGTGATCGAATTGGCCGTCACAAAAATATCTAAGTCCTTAAAAAAATCCATCAATCAAGAATTCCTTCCCCAGTGAAATCAAAGATTCAAAAATCCATACTAGTCCAAATTTATCCCAATGGAGTCTAATTCAAATTCTCCATCAAATAAAATAAATGAATCCAAATTCATCCCCAGTGGAATCAAAAGGTTAAACACTTTGATCTCCATCCCAGAATGAACACCATAGTGGTGCCTCAATCCCTAAAAAATTACTACCCCAAATCATCTAGTGTAGTCATGTCTAGCATAAATCCAATCCCCAGTGGAACATAATTCCCAAACTTAGATACCTTTTCCCTAGTGGAAGCCAAACTCAAACTCGATCTTTTCCCAGTGTAGTCAGAATTTGGACTTTAATATCTTCCCCCAATGGAGCTTTATTTGACTTTCAGAGTCTCAAGATTCAAATTTAGTTTCATCCCTAGTAGAGCTCTGAACCCCAAATTTAAAGCCCAATTCTTTTCCCAATGGAGTTCAAATTCGATCGTATCCCCTATGGGATTCAAAATCTTAAAATCAAAACTCAACCTTCCCCAGCATAACCCAAAACTTCAAAACCAGACTACTCTTCCATTGTGAAGCCCAAAAATTTCAAATCATAATCCAAGGTCTTGCTTGACGGAGTTTCTAATCCAAAATCAAATGACTTCAAATCAACCGCCAAGGCTCAATTAGACTGCCAATGTCCAGTCAGTCATCAAGACTCTAACCAGTCACTAAGGCTTCAGTTAGACCAGAGTGGTCCGATCAACAGCAGGGTTCCAACAAGCTGCTAAGGCTCTGATCAGCCACCAGGGTTCCAACTAGCTGCCAAGGCTCCAATCAAATACCAAGGCTCCAACCAGCTACTAGGGCTCCAATTAGCTACCAAGACTCCAATCATACAAGAGTGATCCAATCAATCACCAAGGCTTTAGTTAGACTAGAGTGGCCTAATCAGTCGCTAAGGCTCCAATTAGTCACTAAGACTTTGATAAACCGCCAAAGCTTCTATCAGACTAGAGTGGTATAATCAGTCGTCAAGGCTCCAAATAGATGCCAGGGCTCTAATCAATCATCAAGACTCTAGTCAGACAGTAGAGGTTTATCAGCTACCAAAGCTCAGCTGACTAGAGAGGTCCAATTAGCTACCAAGGCTCAAACAGACTAGAGAGGTCTTCATGTCACAAAGTAAGCAAAATAGGAGTTCAAACATCTAACCTAGAGAAGATAAAAATAGATGAGAATTACCTTATCGATGTTTGTGTTCCCACAAACCCCTCTAAAGTAAAGGCAAATTATAGGTATTGGAATTTCGCCTATGACTTGAGGCCTGGTGATGAGACATGGTACCATCGTCAAATGTATTCATCTACCAGCCAAAGCTTATAAACTTCCAAAAAATCATCTAAAAAACTAAGAATTAGCCAAAAAACCAAAAAGCAATAAGTCAGAAAGGGGTCCTTTAGGCGCCAGAATATGTAGAATAGGTACACTCACCTTAGAAGCTTCCAAACTCTTCTAGACCACCCAAAAACCCTAAAAGCCACCTAAAGTAGGTATGACACCTACACAACAATGTGCACGCCTACTCTCAAGATCCCACATTGAAAAAATATAACCATTTCACTCTTATAGTTCATGGAAGACATTCGAGGAATTAGTGGAGTACGCTAAAAAATGAGTGAAGGTTTTCTAAAAAACCTTGACAATATAGTTTCTTGAAGTTCAAGCTTTGGGGTGAGCGAATTACCCTTGAAAAGGGACAAAATTAAGGGCCTAGTTCCTTAATTCTTTCTTAGTTTTCTTTATATTTTTATTAGTAGCATGTTTCAGTTTATTGCTATGTTTATAAGCATGTTTAGGAGTAATGTTTAGTTTAGTTTAGTTTTTTTTATTGTTGTTATTGCCATGATTAGCTAGTTATTAACTAGTTGTTTAATTAATTGTTTAGTTAGTTAGTTAGTTGATTAGTTGGTTAATTAATTAGCTTGTTGGTTAAGTATGGTTAGATTAGGGCTAGTTGAGTAATGCGTATTTAATTTAAAAATGTATGTTTTGTAGTTATGGTTATGCCATGTTAATAATTAGTGCCTTGATTATGCATGAATGTCTAGAATTAGAATGATGAATGATTGATTATACTGTTATGCAGCTTAGACCCTCTCTTAGAACCATGTTTTTAGGAATTTTGCTCTATTAAAATCCAATTGAAAATTGTTTGCTTCAAATACAAGAAAACTTGATCGAGCCATGAATAGGCATGCACCTGTTCTTAATCTAGTAGAGGTGCATGCCTTTTTCAAAAGTAGGTGCACGCCCATTTGTGGTCAGGTCATGATCTTTCTTCATATATATATATAAATGTTTTCCTCTTGTTTGCTTAGAAATGCATGACTATAACATAGATTAATCCTTTCATTATGATTTGTTTAAAGTTAATTATGTTGTGATTATGAAATTTAATTAAGACCCCTTTTATCATATAATTCATCATTTTTTATGCAATATTTGGATAAATTGTTGAAATCTCATTCCTCAAATCCCTATGTTTAAAAGACACCTATAACTCTATTCTCCTTCCTCTTTCTATGGATGAATATAAACTATCTCATCCACATGTAATTAAAAAGATAAAACTTGATTGTTTGTAAAAATAAGGCTAGGATCAAAATGAACAGAATTGATGAACTAGAAAATCTCAATCCAGTAAAAGCTAGTAGCGGTCAGACTTTGTTCAGGCAGATTAAAAGTCTATACCTAACTTCCCAAACCTAGCTCTGAAGAGGTGATGGGTAGTTAGGTCTAGAAGCAAGGGATTGGCTACTGTTACTCATTTTTTTTAATGAGGTTAATTACCCACGTGGTGACTCCATTTCACTTCTTTGAACCTTGCCTCCATGGCTTAGTCTGATGATCCTCTAAGCCTCCTCACAGAACTCAAAAAAGCAGTGTCGAGGTCGCCATGATTCTAGCGGGATGGAAGCCCTATCCACATGGGGCTTTTTAGCCTATGTATGCATGTATGTGTGAGCTTATGTGCGTGCACTTGTATGTATGTGTGAGAGTCATCCTTAGGAGTTAATCTAGTATTATATTGTTTTATGTTGTTTCGTTTGGAGTCTATGTTAGCCATTAAACTAGTGTAAGTTGTGGTGTACATAATATTGGATTATCCTACTTATATTTCTAGTCATAAGAAGAGGTCAAGATATAGACTAGGGCATCCATAGCGATATGGTAAAGCGTTATGTGAAAGAGCCTAAACACTCAAATTAAAAGAAATCTTACCAATAATCCATTGAATCTCATAAGATTATCAGATTACTAGGCTTTCTAGTTATGCAATCCTACAACAAATCACAAACAACTATCAAAAGCAAGAGAAATTCTCATCTAATAACAATGAAAAGCTACGGTAACAATGTGATAAGGAATGGAGTTCCTCATATTAAAAGAAAGGGACAAAGATATAGATAGAGGAAAGGGAAGAATCAACAGAAGAAATTGGAGAGAAATAGATGAAATTGAGAGAGAAAGAATCTTTTTACTGAAAGATTAAAAATCCATATTCAACAATCTAAGAAATAAAATAACTAATGATATGTATTTATAGTGCCAACAAATATATCTTGACTAGGAAATAGAATCTAATCCCAACTAAACTAGAAAACATCAAAAACAATTCATTAACAAAAAGTAAAATAATTATTAGGAAAATAATTTAAATTAGGATTACTCCCAATTTAGGAATTCAAAACCCTAGTTTATTAAAATCCCTAACATCAAATAGAAAACCCTAATTTTATTTCTAATTATAATCTAATGAGTCTAACATTAATTCTCTCTCGCTTGAAAAAGCTCGACTCTTGGTTAGTTGTTAAGGAGGAAGTTGTCAATACACAAGGAAATTGACACATCCCAAAAAGGATTATCTCCCAAGTATAGGAGTGTCGAAGTAATAATCCCGGCGAGACCGGGTCGATCCACGAGGAAGGTGATTTAGCGGTACAAACTAAAAGATGAGCAAATATAATATAATGATTCAAATAAATAACAAGATAACATTAACAAATAAAGGTAAAGATGGTAGGCGATACAACCAACCATTTAAATGTAAAATAAAAATAAGAGGTGGTAAAACCATCCATGAAAATAGGAGGTAAAACGTACCATAGCAAATGACAGAACAAGTTCATAAGCAACAAACAAGAATACTTAAAATACACAAGTAAGAGGAATTAACATAATAATAATGGAAGCTAAGGTTAGGGGATCCTCCCTTGATATATCAAATAAGGATAAATAACCCAATTATAACTATTGGAATCCACACATCCAGGAGGTTTCAATCGGAATATTTATCATTTAAGCCCATTTTAGTTATATAAATTATATTTGTTTCGTTACCAATATTTATACCACTTCTTGTAACTTTAAGCATCTAATGTGCCAATCACCATATGTCTATAATAAATCAATGCTCCTAACTAGACTTTTGTTAGTAAGGAAGAATAATATGACATCTAAAAGAGATCCAAGTAAATGATGTGTCAAGGATTGTCTACAATGGATCAAGACCTCCACTTTATGAGTGGTGTCAAGATTGATTAAGGAAAGAAATATAAATCATATAAAGTAAATAACAAAATATTATGATTTTTAAGCACATATTAAAGAGTTTGAAGATCCTTATTCTCATATCAAGGGTTTCACCCTTTCACCTTAGTAAAAGAGAATTTAGTAAGACATCATGGAAGAAAGAAAACAAATTGCAGGATAAAGAATATTTAGTAATAACATTAAGAGAGCAAAACACAAGAGTACACACAATAATAAGAGATCCCAGCCAAAGCCAAGATACCCTAATGGGTTACAATGTACCTTTATTTATAGATACATTAGGGGCAAACTTGTCAAATTATAAAGGGACAATTGTAAAATATCTTGTTGACAATTTGGATCAACATGTGCATCGACTTTGGCCTCCGATTTCGGCATCAAATTATTTGGAATTTTGATCACATGTCTTCATAAAAGTTGTAGATATTTCTCTCAGCTTTCTATAACATCTTGATTCATACGATTTGATATGTATATCAAGAGATATGGTCAAAATATGGAGGCGTGGTCAAGCTGGGTCGAAATTGCAGATGGATTCACTTCAAGCCCATTTTTGGTCTACTAAAAGCCTGAATTTAATGATGCTTATGAAATACATTCTTGTAGATAATTTAATCATCTTTTCAATAAATCAAGATTTGCACCATTCTAATCTATAAATAGAAAGTTATGCCTATTTTACCAATCCTATAATAAAAACTAAAATTAAGATAAAGCTAATTCAAAAGATGCAAAGACTACAAATATGTTTAAGTTGAAAAATTTAATGACACTATTAATACAATAAGATGAATTCAGCTCTTATTAACTATACATATTTAATTGTTCATCAAACCCTCCAACCAGCTTATTGCTAGTCCCTAGTAATTGAAGCTGGTCATTATTGCACTCTCCTGATTCTATCCAAATAAACAAACTCTCAACCAATTCTTTTCCTTTTTTTTTAAAAAAGACTCATGTACCTTTTAGTCAAGATATTAACAAACCTTCTTTTTATGCTCAATCGATACAAGACTATGGGGCTTTTTAGAAAGAAGCCATATCGTTTCTAATATTTGTTACGGCTAACATTCTTAAACAAGGGGCATTCTTTAATCATTATATATATATATATATATATATATATATATTGATGCATCTTTAACCCATGTAGATAGTCTTAGGCTAATGACTCCCAGACCAGTTGGCCTTAGGGCATTAGATGTTAAGACACCCCTAGGAGCTTAACGACTCGAGTTTTCAATACTTTATTTTTGCTTAGAAACTTATGGATAGTGCAATGTTAAATCCCTTTAAGCTTCCCCCCTAATCCATGTAACGAGCTTTGGGCCAATAACTCCCAAACCAGTTGGACTTAGGGTATTGGGTGTTGAGGCACCCCTCAGGCTTAATTGCTCGAATTAAGGAGACTACGAGACCAAACTTATCCACAATTGCTTTTTTCTTCTTTCACTTTTTCTCTCTCTCTCTCTCTCTCTCTCTTTCTTTCTTTTTTTTTTTTTACTTTCCCCTTCCTTTGTTGTTATCCTAAACAAAACAAAAGAACTCAAATATTGCAACATTTCATTTTGCAATCCATAATCATGCATCAAAGTATATGTGTGTGTGAAGAAAGGTTCAAGAATACTTGCTTAATGAGTGCATAAGCAAACAATTTATTAAATGACAAAGTCGTGAGAGTTCATAGATTTGAATAATTGAAAATGAAGTGAATAAGACAACCTCGTTATAAAATTCAAAAATCAAAATCAAATAATATTAAGTTAGCTAAAATGAGTCTTCAAAAGTGCAAAATCAAAACAAAATGACAAGTTAGTTAGAATGGGCTTCAAGAGTTCAAAATGGCCCCCTTAACTCCGCCATTCCTGACCCAGAATGCATCTCAAAAGAAATTGAACTCCTTACACCGCACTTTGAATCTAATTACTAGCTCACCTTTTTTTTTTTTTTTTTGCAATAAGAGAATATAAGACACACTTATGTCAACTATTCTTCCCCTCTAACCAAATGAAGCATTGTCCTTCATCTTTAAATATAAAGAGATAAAGTATAGGAGACATTACCTGAAGCTTTAGTTATTCAAAAAAGAGAACGTGAAAGACACGTAAAATAAAATGCTACAAATAAAATAAAAGACAAGAAAAATTACAAACGGAGCGTCAGATGTAATTTATACTTTTTGTTTTGTCTCCCTGACCAATTAATTTGAGTTATTACTAGGTCAGGTTTATACTCAACTGCTTGTTATTTATCAAGTAATTCATTAGAGGTAGTTGTAGAAACAAGGACTTCTCACACCGAATATGGGAAAAAATTCTATTTTACAGCTACATCAACAAAACGTATCAAAGGATCAAAAAAATTTTTAACATTCAACAAACCTATGGGTTTTTTTTTATGGAGATTTAGTTGGGGCCAAGAGGCAATTTAAAAAATTTTTCAAGAGTACCAAAGCCACCTCGTTGTTGGGTATGCATCTTCTAATTATTTGGTTTGGATAATATTTGAACAGATATGGATCATCCTAATAAAAATTTTTCACCTCGGTCAAAAACTTACTTTTGGTTTGAGCATTCCAATGAGGTGGCATTTCTTCTGTTACAAGAAAATTTACAATGTTAGCAAACCAAGTGATGAACACTTAAATATGCATGTTTAATAAGAGTTTCGTTCATCATATTGCATTAATAGTGTCATTAAATTCCTTAACTTAAGCATATTTGTAGCATTTGCATCTTTGGAATTAATTCCTCTTAATTTTGGTTTTGTTACAGGTTTGGTAAATGGGCATAACTCTCTATTTATAAATCAGAATGGTGCAATTCTTAATGTTTTGGAAAGCTGATTCAATTGTCTACAAGATTGCATTTCACAAGCATCATCAAATTCGGGCTCTTAGTGGACCAAAATTGGGCTTGAAGTGAACCCATCTACAGTCTCGGCCCAGTCTGACCAGGCCTCAGTATTTGGACCGTATCTCTCAAAATACGTATCCAAATTGTGCAAATCAATATGTTCTAGAAAGCTGAGAGAAATATCTACAACTTTCATGCAGACATGTGATTAAAATTCACAACATTTCGATGTCAAAATTGATGGTCAAAGTCGGTGCCTAATGATCCCAATTGTCAAAGATATTTACAACTAATATTTGACAATTATGCCCTTGTAATTTGACAAGTTTGCCCCTGGATGTATCTATAAATAGAGGTGCCTTGTGACCCATTAGGGCATCTTGGCCTTGGCTGGAACATTTTGGCTTTGGCTAGGATCTTGTATTGTGTTTTGTGTGTTTATGTTATTAATGAATTTCCTTTTTCTTGCATTTTATTTTCTTTCTATTATAATGTTCTTCTAATTTCTCTTTTGCTAAGGTGAAAGGGTGAAACCCTTGATATGAGAATAAGGATTCTCTAACCCTTGATATGTGCTTAATAATCTTAATCTTATAATGTTTATTCAATATGATTTATATTTAATTTCTTAATCAATCTTGACACCACTCGTAAAGTGGAGGTCTTGATCCATTGTCGACAATCCTTGGCACATCAAATGCTTGGATCCTTTCTAGATGATGTATGGTTCTTCCTTACCGACACGAATCTAGTTAGGAACCTTGATTTGTTGTAGACGTATGGTGATTGGCATATTGGATGCTTGAACCCATTTACAAGAAGTGGTATAAATATTGGTAATGAAACAAATATAATTCATATAACTAAAATGGGTTAATTATCCTTATTTGAAATATCAAGGGCGGATCCCCTAACCTTAGCCTTCATTGTTATTGTGTTAATTCCTCTTGTATTTTAATTATTCTATTGTTTATGAACTTTTTATTTTATTTACTATGGTAGGTTCTACCACCTTATGAAATTGTTCTTTAATTTACTATGGTTGGTTATACCACCTATTTCCATGGATGGTTTTACCTCCTCTTGCTTTTTGCTTTATATTTGAATGGTCGATAATACCGCCTACCATCTTACATATTTATTGATATTCTCTTGTTATTTCTTTGAATCATCCATATCACATTTGCTTATCTTATAATTTGTAAAGCTTAAATTCCTTCCTCGTGGATCGACCCCGGTCTTACCGGGATTATTACTTCGACACTCCTATACTTGGGAGACAATCCCTTTTTTTGGATGTGTCAAGTTTTTGGCGCCGTTGCCGGGGAAGGTAAAAATTGGCGTACAAAATTGTAAGTATTCTCTTTTCTCATTTCTACTTTTATTTTTCTTGTATGTGTTTCTCTTTTCTCTCCCCATTTCTATTTTTTATTTTTCTTGCATGTGTTCATCTTTTCTTTCTCTTTGCATTAATTGGTAGAATTGTTAATAGCCACTCATCTTGTCTGAAAAAAAATCATGCTCATGTCTGACCAAGAACATTAATGGACTCCATAAATCTTAGGAGAACTTGTGCACAATCATGCATAGTCTTCCCTCATGATGCAATATATTTCAACCATGAACCAGATTTCATTCAATTCTTACCCCACTTTCATGGCCTAGATGTTGAAAACCCATTTTTGCATTTGAGAGAATTTAAAGAGTTTTGCAATATCTATTGTGCCCTAAATTGTAGCATAAACATCTTTAGATTAAAGCTTTTTCCTTTTTCTTTAAAAGATAAAGCTAAAACATGGCTACAAAATCTTAGGTCAGGATCCATTAACTCATGGGATGAAATACAACAACAATTTCTTAAAAAATTCTTTCCTGCCTATAGAACAAATTCTCTCAAAGGGCAAATCATCGATTTCACTCAAAAACAAGGAGAGACCTTTTACCAATGTTGGGATAGGTATAAAGCATTGCTCAATACTTGTCCTCACCATGGTTTGGAAACATGGAGACTAGTTTTAATTTTCTATGAAGGTCTAACACATCAAGCTAGGCACATGGTAGATTTAATGTGTAATGGACAATTTGAAAACAAAGACCCTGATGAAGCTATGGATTACCTAGACTTACTAGCGAAAAATGCTCAAAATTGGAACAATGTTGGCACCTATGAGGTACCGAGAACATCTAAGTAGAGGCATTTATAACATTAGGGAGAATCATGATCATCATGCTAAATTTGCATCCCTAGCTAGAAAAGTTGAGGATTTAGAAATGTGGTCTATCCAAGAAATTGTCTGTCACACTTGTAATTCTAGTGATCATCCTACGGATGACTGCCCAATTATGCCTACCTTTAGGAAAAGTCTCCATGAACAAACCAATGTTGTCAACACTTTTCAAAGGTCAAATCCTAATCTTTACTCACAAAATTTTGGATGGAAAAATCACTTGAATTTTGATTGGAGGAATGATAATCATGCACAATCTTATCAACCTCCCTTTCAGTCATTTCAAAATTTTCAAAAATCATGATCATGCATGTTATGAGGATCTCGAAGAAACATTGAATTCATTCATTGCAAAGCAAGAAGATTTTAATAGTCAAGTTGCTCAAACTATGGCAAACTTGAATGATGCTCTCGAAATACTTGCATTTGCACTTAATACTCATGAGAAATGAGAGTTTCCATCTCAACTAGAGACAAACTCCATCAATCCACATGTGAGTAATCCAAGGGGCCAACATCTAGACGAAGATTCGGTAAGTACTCTTCACGAAGGTAAGGGTGATAAAGAACATATTCCTAACCTTTATGAGAAATATGATGAATCAATCTCAAAGGGTAAGGAAGACGTTATTAAATCTACATCTAACAAGGAAAAGACTGAATCCTCACTTATGCCCTCATATCATCATGAACTTAACCAAAATGTTGGCATTGATGAATTTTTCAAGCATGATGAAAATGAGGAAGCTAATGTGGAAGACTATATCTAAAATGAGAATTTTTCAAGTCCTTCCGAAATCGAGTTAACTAGTTCACTTGAACTAAGTATGCAACTAGTGTCCATTGCTTCTAAAGAATTTTCATTGCTTGATTTTGTACAAGTGAAAGAGATTAAGAGTTGGGAGCCATGTTTTGAACAAAGGCAGGAAGAAACATCCATACTCAAAAATGCATGCCTCAAGGACAAACAAATTCAACTAGTGGTAATCTCTTCCATTCTTACAAATAAAGAAAAAAGAAAGGTACCACCTCAATGGCACATTTTTTACCGTGGTAAATTACTTTCGAAGAGATTCCTCTTTTGGCTTTTCTTTTACGATTGTTCAAATTTCATCCATCGGTGTCATATTTTTATTTTTGTTGTTGATTTTTGCTATCATTTCTAGTTTGTTTTTATTTTATTTTATGTGTTTTCATTTTAGTGTGTGTTTGTCTTTTATTTTTCGGTCAAGTGGCAGATATGGTACTTCATAGCTTTTAAAGTCGATTTTTCAGTTTCCTAAAAACTGTTGCTCACCTTGCATCCATTTTCTTTTCTTCTCTCTCATTCTCTTCATAGTCTTGGGAATCTGACTCAAAACGACCCTGTTTGCCAGTTTATAAGAAAACTGGATGGGAAGCATATCCCTAACTCATAGAAGGTGTTTAAGCCGTTTCTGGACGTAAAACCAGAGGAAGATGTGAGCCACAGTCACAACTACCTATACACATGTATGTGTGCCATCAATTTTAAATTTTTTATCTTTTATTTTATTTGTAGCATTTTATTTTATGAGTCTTTCAGGTCATCTCTCTTGAATAAAGAAGCTTCAGGTAATGTCTCCTATACTTTATCTCTCTACATTTAAACATTGAGGACAATGTTTCATTTGGTTGGGGGGGAAGGATAGTAGACATAAGTATGTCTTTAATTTTCTTTTGCTGGCAAAAAAAAAAAAGCGAGTTAGTAATTAGAATTAGAGTGCGGTGTAAGGAGTTCAAATCCTCTTGAGACGCATTCTAGGTCAGAAATGGCAGAGTATGGAGGGCCAGTTTGAACTCTTGAAACCCATTCTAACCAATTTGTCATTTTATTTTGATCTTATGAGCTCATTTTAGCTAACTTGATATTATTTAGACTTGATTTTTGAATTTTATAACAAGGAGGTCTTATTCATTTCACTTTGAATTATTCAAATCTATGAACTCTCACAACCTTATCATTTAAAAAAAAAAATTGTGTGCTTATGTACTCATTAAGCAAGTATTCATGAACCTTTCTTCACACACACACACATACCTTGATGCATGATTGTGGGTGACAAAATGAAATGTTGTAATATTTGAGTTCTTTTGTTTTGTTTAGGATAACAACACAAAGGAAGGGGAAAGTTAAAAAAAAATTCAAAAAAAGAAAAAAGAAGAAAAAAATAGCAATTGTGGATAAAGTTTGGTCTCGTAGCCTCCTTAATTCGAGCAATTAAGCCCGAGGGGTGCCTTAACACCTAATACCCTAAGACCAACGGGTTTGGGAGCTCTTGGCCCAAAGCTCGCTACATGGATTAAGGAGAAAGCTTAATGGGATTGAACATTGCACTATCCACAAGTTTCTAAGCAAAAATAAAGCATCAGCAACCCGAGTCGTTAAGCTCGAAGGGGTGTCTTAACACCTAATGCCCTAAGGCCAACTGGTCTGGGAGCCATTAGCCTAAGGCTCGCTACATAGGTTAAAGACGCATTCTTTCAAAAAAAACACATATATATATATAAAATAAATGAATGCCCCCTACCTAAAGTTGTTAGCCTTAACAAATATTAGAACCGATATGGCTTCTTTCTAATAAGCCCCATAGTCATGTGTTGACTGAGCACAAAAAGGAGGTTTATTGATATCTTGACTGAAGGGTACATGAGTCATAAAAAAAAATAATAATAATAATTGGTTGAGAGTTTGTTTATTTGGATAAAATCAAGGAGAGTGCAATAATGACCACCTTGGATGTAAAATTTTATAAATCACTTCTAAATAATAACGCTTTAATTGCTAGGGACTAGCAATAAGCTAGTTGGGGGGTGTGATGAACACTTAAATATGCATGTTTAATAAGATTTTAGTTCATCATACTGCATTAATAGTGTCATTAAATTCCTCAACTTAAGCATATTTGTAGCATTTGCATCTTTGGAATTAATTCCTCTTAATTTTGGTTTTGTTACAGGTTTGGTAAAATGGGCATAATGCTCTATTTATAGATCAGAATGGTGCAATTCTTAATGTTTTGGAAAGCGGATTCAATTGTCTACAAGATTGCATTTCACAAGCATCATCAAATTCGAGCTCTTAGTGGACCAAAATTGGGCTTGAAATGAACCCATCCACAGTCTCGGCCCAGTCTGACTAGGCCTCAGTATTTGGACCGTATCTCTCAAAATAAGTATCCAAATTGTGCAAATCAATATGTTCTAGAAAGCTGAGAGAACTATCTAGAACTTTCATGAAGACATGTGATTAAAATTCTCAACATTTCAATGTCAAAATTGATGGTCAAAGTCGGTGCCTAATGATCCCAATTGTCAAAGATATTTACAACTAATATTTGACAATTATGCCCTTGTAATTTGACAAGTTTGCCCCTGGATGTATCTATAAATAGAGGTGCCTTGTGACCCATTAGGGCATCTTGGCCTTGGCTGGAACATTTTGGCTTTGGCTAGGATCTTGTATTGTGTTTTGTGTGTTTATGTTATTAATGAATTTCCTTTTTCTTGCATTTTATTTTCTTTCTATTATAATGTTCTTCTAATTTCTCTTTTGCTAAGGTGAAAGGGTGAAACCCTTGATATGAGAATAAGGATTCTCTAACCCTTAATATGTGCTTAATAATCTTAATCTTATAATGTTTATTCAATATGATTTATATTTAATTTCTTAATCAATCTTGACACCACTCGTAAAGTGGAGGTCTTGATCCATTGTCGACAATCCTTGGCACATCAAATGCTTGGATCCTTTCTAGATGATGTATGGTTCTTCCTTACCGACACGAATCTAGTTAGGAACCTTGATTTGTTGTAGACATATGGTGATTGGCACATTGGATGCTTGAACCCATTTACAAGAAGTGGTATAAATATTGGTAATGAAACAAATATAATTCATATAACTAAAATGGGTTAATTATCCTTATTTGAAATATCAAGGGCGGATCCCCTAACCTTAGCCTTCATTGTTATTGTGTTAATTCCTCTTGTATTTTAATTATTCTATTGTTTATGAACTTTTTATTTTATTTACTATGGTAGGTTCTACCACCTTATGAAATTATTCTTTAATTTACTATGGTTGGTTATACCAACTATTTCCATGGATGGTTTTACCTCCTCTTGCTTTTTGTTTTATATTTGAATGGTCGATAATACCGCCTACCATCTTACATATTTATTGATATTCTCTTGTTTTTTCTTTGAATCATCCATATCACATTTGCTTATCTTATAATTTGTAACACTTAAATTCCGTTCCTCATGGATCGACCCCGGTCTTACCGGGATTATTACTTCGACACTCCTATACTTGGGAGACAATCCCTTTTTTTGGATGTGTCACCAAGGTATTGCAACCACAGAAAATAAAAATTCATTAGGAAAAGAGTCATTGATAGGTGAAGTTTCAATTAATGTCTCTGTCGTTAATCTTGATGGATGATCTGCAACGACATTTTCGGCTCCTTTCTTATCCTTTATTGTAATGTTGACTTCTTGGAGTAATAAGATCCACCGTATCAATCTAGTTTTTGCATCCACTAGATATGTCTGATTTTCCCTAAGATATGCATATTTTAGTCCTTCAGGTAAGGCTTGAGTTCTAACTTAGGAGCTTCCTCTTCCTTGCTCTCGTTTATTTGTCCTAATTTTTGGAATCATGGTTTCGAGCCTTTGTTTTCCATCACCTATGCATAATCCAATAAAGAACACATGTTAAAAAGATCAGGCTCTAGCTGCATACTTGATTCTAATGAATTGACTAAATAGGTTTCCAAAGGGTCAAAAAAACTCCCTTTTTGGATATGGTCTTCCACAATAGTTTCAATCATATTAGCTTCCTCAATTTCATCATCTTCTTCATGTGGTTGTTTGCACATATTAAAAAGTTTAAACTCCAATGTCATGTTCCCGAATGAGAGCTTCATGACTTTATTCCTGCAATTAATCAAAACATTAGAGGTAGCTAAAAATGGACGCCCTAAAATGACAAGAATTGAATTTCATGCTTCCACTGGTTGTGTATCCAAGACGATAAAATCCACTGGATAGATGAATTTATCGACTTGAACTAATACATCTTCCACTATTCCTCTTAGCACTTTAATTGATCTATCAGCAAGCAAAAGAGTCACAAAAGTTGGTTTTAACTCACTTAGATTGAGTTTCTGAAAAATCGAGCGTAGAAGCAAATTCACACTAGCACCAAGATCAAGTAAAGCTTGTTCAATTTTATAGTCTCTAATAAAACATGAAATTGTAGGACAACCTGGATCCTTATATTCCAGTGTTTTATTATTTTGAAGAATGGCACTTACTTGCTCGAATATAAAGGCCTTCTTTTTCACATTCAATTTTCTATTCATAGTGCACAAATCTTTCAAAAATTTTGCATAAGAAGGTACCTGTTTGCTCACATCTAATAAGGGAATGTGGAACTTTACCTGTTTGAAGATTTCAAAGATTTTAGAATTGTGAGTTGGCTCTTTTGTTTAGCTAATGCTTGAGGAAATGGAGGCATAGGTGGGGATTTGGTTCCTTCTTTGTTAGGTGTTGGTTTGGTAACCTCTTTCTGACCTTAGAGATTGATTCATTTTCTTTCTCGTAAGGTTTAGGAATGTGTTTTTCAACAACCTTACCATTGCAAAGGGTCATAACTTTTTTGGCTTGGTCCATATAATGGCTATTTGAACTACCTGCACTTGAGTTAGATTAATCTTTGGGGTTTTGTAATGTTTGAGAAGGAAATTTCCCTTTTTCTTGAATGCTAAATGTGGATGCAAATTTTGCAAGAGTGTCTGACAAATTTGCTAATGTTTGAGCACTTTGACTATTAAAAGTCTCTTGCTTTATAATGAATGAATGCAATGTTTCTTCAAGGTCCTTCATAGGCAAAGGAGCATATGCATGATCATGAGAATTTTGAAAATTTTAATGTGTTTGAAAAGGGACTTCTGAAGAATTTGCATGATTATCATTTTTTTAACTGAAATTCGAATGATTTCTCCAACTAGGATTGTAGGTTTGTGAGAATGGATTATGATTTGGTCTTTTGAAAGTGTTCAAGGCATTGGCTTGTTCATGGAGACATTCCCTAAAAGTAGGTAAAGTTGGGTACTCATTAGTAGGATGGTCATTAGCATTACATATGTGACAACCAATTTCTTGCATAGAATTTAATTGACCAATTTTTTTCATTTATAAAGCCTCGACTTTTCTAGCTAGGAATGCATATTTGGCTTAAAGGTCATGGTCTTCTCTAAGGTTGTAAATGCCTCTACTGGATGTCGAGGGTGGGGCTTTGCTTGGTACCTTATAGGTGCCAACAGTGTCCTAATTTTTGGTTTTATCTGTTAATGAATCTAGATAGTCAATTACTTCCTCTGGGTCTGTATCTCCAAATTGTCCATTACACATTAGCTCTACTATAGTTGTCTATCTTGAAGCGTTAACCCTTCATAGAAATGTGTAACTATTCTCCAAGTTTCAAAACCATGGTAAGGACAAGTGTTAAGTAATTCTGTATACCTATCCCAACATTGGTAAAGGGTTTCTCCTTGTTTTTGAGTGAAAGTGGTGATTTCTTTTTTAAGTGAATTTGTTCTATGGAAAGGAAAAAAATTTTTCAAACATTGTTGTTTCATCTCATCCCATGAACTGATGGAACTTGAACTCAAATTTTGTAGCCATGTTCTAGCTTTATCTTTTAAAGAAAAAGGGAAAAGTTTTAACCTAATGGTGCTTATGCTACAATTTGGGTCACTATAGGAGTTACACATCTCTTCAAAGATTTTTAAGTGTGAATATGGGTTCTCCATATCAAAGCCATGAACGATGGGTAAAAGTCTAAGAAACTCGGTTTCAAATTGAAATGGATTGCATCGGAAGGAGAAACTATGCAAGATAGTGCACTAGTCCTTACCGGATTCATGTAATCTCTGATGGTTCTTGGTTGGTCTTGGTTATTTTGTTGGGATGATTGTCCTCTTCATCTGTGAACCTTTTCACTTGATTGTCAGCCATATTTTCTAGGGAAGATGAGGTTTTTCTAAAAAGTCTGTCATTAGATGTGCGTGACCAAATTTTCATAGAATTTTAAAAGAGAAAAGGAAAGAAAAAGATGAGCACACAACAAAAAAATTAAGATCTAAAATAAGAAAAAGAAATAGTTACAATTTCGCATGCCAAATTTTACCTTCCACGGCAACAGTGCAAAAAACTTGACATATCCAAAAAAGGATTATCTCCCAAATGTAGGAGTGTCGAAGTAATAATCCCGACAAGACCGGGGTTGATCCACGAGGAAGGGAATTTAGCAATACAAACTAAAAGATGAGCAAATATAATATGAATGATTAAAATAAACAACAAGATAAAATTAACCAACAGAGGTAAAGATAGTAGGCAATACAACCGACCATTCAAATGTAAAACAAAAATAAGAGGTGGTAATTGTACCACATCTGGGACTTGAACAAATACTCATATTATACCATCTGATCTACATCAAATAGGCCACCCACTTGACTCATCTATGTGTGTAATGACAAAAAGTTGTTAACATGTTTTTACTCTATCTTAACAACACGTTTGAAGTTAGAAAAGCTACAAGTTAAAATGAAGTGCAATAGAAAAGCTAGTGTGGGTGTATAGTGTGCTTGTTCCGTATGATGTAAATGGTATTACATATAT
Source organism: Boswellia sacra (assembly GCA_013180625.2). Classification (NCBI taxonomy): domain Eukaryota; kingdom Viridiplantae; phylum Streptophyta; class Magnoliopsida; order Sapindales; family Burseraceae; genus Boswellia; species Boswellia sacra. Next base: position 97,157 of record SNVD02002278.1, on the reverse strand, counting down.
AATTCAAAATTAAAGCTTTGTTCTTATGTTGCTAGGCTGACCAGAGAGATCTAAAGTCAACCTTGATGATGGCGATCACTCAACAGACAAATTAAAGTTGCTCTAAGAGGATAATAAAATTAAAAAAAAAAAAGTTATTTAATTATGAGGATAGCATACTGATCTTCCTCGATAGCTCACATTAACAGAAGATATTTGAGACGCACCTCAATGTCAGTTTTTCTACCCCGTAAAATGTTATTTAAATATACATAAATGCTAGAATTAAAAATATATATATTCATTAAATACAACTTAATTTAGGTTGTCATTCATAAAGTAAAAGAGAGATACATGGTTCGACAGGCGGGTTAGCACGGATTCCCAGCTAACTCCCAATCAAAACGATGAAGCAGTGACGCAAAAGCAAGGTGCAGTATTCGGTCAGCCAATGCTACACCTACGCAAATCCTTCTTCAAGAGCCAAATGGAATTAACTCAAAATTTTGTCCCTTGAAGTCAATGTTTAATCCAATAAACTCTCAGGCTTGAAAGACATGGGATCTTCCCAGCGTTCCGGATCTCTTCCTATTGCCCATACATTCACAAAAACTTGTGTCTTTTGGTATCAGGTATCCCATGAATTCAGTATCTTGTAAGGTATTCCGAGGAACCAGAAGTGGAACTGGAGGATGTAACTTTAGAGTTTCCTTCATTACAGCCTTCAAATATGGCAGTTCGTTCATGCATGTCTGTCTCTTCAACATTCCTGTTCCGTCCAACAACTTGATCAATCTCCTTCTTGGCTTTTCTCATAACCTCAGGATGGCGGACTAGCTCTGTCATAGCCCACTCAACAGCGCTGCTTGAAGTTTCTGCTCCAGCGAAGAACATTTCCTGCACAAATAATAATGCAGTCAATTTAAATACTATCCTCATTTCTGCATGACGAAAGCATTATTTGCTATTTTAAAGTATATATGTTTAGAGTATTATAATGATCATGATACGAGATCTTGTCAGGCCCATCTTTTACGTCGCCTTCATATTCTAACAAACCATCCAGGAAATCCTTATTCTCTCTCTTCTCTTTTGTTAACATGAGAAACTCAACTCTCTCCTTCGCAAAGCCAGCCACTATCTTCATTGTACGTCCCATGTCCCAATCCATGTTTCTTTTGATCCCCTGGGAATCCAATATTTGGCTTCCCAGCCTGACTGTATAAACTTGTCCACGGCAGCGAAGAACTCCTGACCGTGTTTTGATTGGGAGTCTAGAAGATCTTTTGAAAAGGTAAGGTTCCAAACCAGGTTGAATATCGATAGATAGAGGAATTGAGTTAAATTTACCTCGGCTGATTATCCCTGAGCTTGTGCTGCCGCCACATCCTCCTCAATGTTCTGCAGCATGGCATCGACGCACTTTCGCCGTAGGTGAGCCGTCTCATTGATTCTCTTGTTGATCAAAAGCTCCATTGGCAAATATGTCTAAGCACGCGCCAGTACGCTCCATATTGGCCAATTGCAAGTGATTCCTGATTGTAGTTATGACATGTCAATGCAGTGGGACGCTTGCGGTATTGTCATGATTATTGAAGAGTTCGGAGGCAGCCTTGGTTGACTGTACCACCAGAGTGCTTACCGAGCCAAGCTTCAACCAAAGTAAAGGTCGATACTTTGGTTGGAGCTTAAAAAATGCCTGGTTAGGATTGCTTCCAAGATCCAGGATGTTTCCTAGAATTGGCCATCCTGGAGGACCTGGATGGTGATCCTTTCAGCTTAACAGAAGGATCAAGGCTGCTGGAAAGATCAGACTTAACCAGACGAGCAAATTCAAGGTTTACTTCATGTTCTATGTGCTTGATATTCGGCTCTCCTGGATCCTTATATATAAATATCATAGGCTAGAACCTTGCGGTTCCAGTAAAATAGTCTGCACAACTTTCACTTTATCATGTGTTTTCTTGAACAAGTAATCTCTTTATGTTAAGATTCCCGTTTTCAAGGAGATTGAAAGCTGTGACAAACTTTAACATTCATATAACTCTGACCTATTGAAAATAATTGGCATATGGATTGTTTGCAAACAAAATGATATTTAATTTTAATTAATATATAAGAACGAAATTATTGTTTACTCTATATATAAATATATAACTTCTAGTTTGTATTGATTGTTAAAAAAAAAAAATGTTTACAAGGTACCAAAAGGAAAAAATTACGAGTTACTTTTTCTTTTCTGGTTTTTTACTTTGAATTTTTTGATCTCTAAATCGTTTACATGTTGTTCTGTTGTCTTTTCATTTCCAAATGGGAGGGGCAGTTGTAGCTAAAATTGATATGAACGCCCTTTATTTATGATAAAAATTTATCATTAAAATGCCTACAAAATAATGTATAAATAAGGACACAGGATATGACCGTAAAACATTCATTTATCACATGATATCTTAACTTAAACTTTTATTAGAAAAAATATATACTAATATTCCTTTAATTTATGGAGAAGAAATTCGACTATCCAAAATGAATCAAGCCATGAAAAACATTATCTACAATTTTTTTCTAAGAGTGCAAAACATTAAAAAAAAAAAAAAGGTAGTTTCTATATGTATTTTGCACACCCCAAAAATTTCCAGGTCGTGCTAAACGCAAAAGCTCTGCCCGTAAAAATTTTAGGTACTGTAGAATGCACAATTGCACTGCCCGGAAAATTTCCAGGCAGTGTTGTACAATACCCAAGATACACATAATTAACGTAAATTGATTAATCTTTTTCATCTATTCTTGAGCAAACGAGGGAATATTATTGCATAAATGCGTCATCATATGAAGAAACAAAGTATTTGTTGAACCAATAAAAAAGAAAGTTGTAATTAACAAAGGAAAAGAGAAACAAGATCGTGACTTTTATATGTCGTTGGTAGAATGGGTGAATAGAGCAGAATTACTTAAATGTATTATGTTATTTGAGGGGTTTTGGTATTATGAAGGGTGTAGATAGAAACGTATTTATCTTAAATTTTTTTGAATAGGTGTATAAAGCAATTGGATGTTTAGAGTAATTTCTTAGTTGTAACTAGTCATACTCTTTCTAAATTATAATATATTACTGAAGATACTATAACAAAGCTAACAATTACATTTATTTTTTGGTTCCTTAAATATTTACAAACTTCCTTGAAATCCTTCTTAATTACTTTCATACCAGTAATTGTCATTGCATCTGGAACATTCACGAAATCAGTTTGAATTAAAAAAAAAATCACATGAAGTTTTTTTATCTTATGATCAAAGGAGAAACCGTTTCACCAAAAGAAAGTAATTTAAAACTTCTGATAGGTTGAAGAATATAACCGAAAACATCAAATTAAATTATCTTTGTACATATTATCATATAATAATTTTTTTTTAGTTAATCAATCAATAATCAATAGGAAGCTAACACATAGATTGGCATTGTGCACATTGTTTATTAGGGAAAGATTATGGATCCCCTGTTACAAATTGGCAGTGGGGCGAGGTGAGCTGGGGCTGCAGGTACCCATCCCCTGCCCCCTTGCGTCGGAATGGGCCGGCGCGGGGCAAAATTTTAAGGATAAGACCCAGACTTGCTCATTCTCGCCCCACCCTATCCATTTTAAATTTTATTAATTTATTTTATGTAAAATATAAATATATTTATAATCATTATTTAAAAATTATAAAAAATTATATTCAATTTACTTCATTCAAAAAAAAAAACAACGATTATTTAAAAATTATAAAAAATTTATATTCAATTTACTTCATTAAAAAAAATGCATACATCTATGAATTTTTAAAGTAACATAAATGTAATTTACTCTTAATCTAAAGTAAAATACATATACACATGATATATATCCTAAAATATTTCATAACAAATCTAATTATTCGACAATCATTAAAGGTAAAAAAGAAGTTAATTTATATTAGATAAATAAGAAGTTAGTTTATATTAGATAAAAATATATTTGTATAAATTTTTATTTATATTTGCATTGTATAAGCTACATGGTGATTGTACGTAACAGAACTAAAATTAATTTATATAATATAAAAATATCCATTATAAAAATATCCATTACCTGTAAAGTTTGTGTAAGTTTTCATTTTTATTGGCATTATGCAAGCTAAATAGTAATTGTACAAATTAGTTATATCATCTAAAAAATAATGATCACTAATTACCATTTGATTTTATTAGTAATAATGTTACATACTCTATCAGAAATAATGTTAAAAGTGTATTATTGCTTGTAAACTAGTTAATTGACAATTTTTCAAATAGTTGATAATACAAATTAATTATTTTCTAATAGCTCGTTGATTTAATTTCAATTTAATAATAATAATAATATGACTACCATATACCAATTAATTAACAGCGTATATATATGAAACAATAATAATTCAATTAATTAATTTAAATTACGATAAATCATATATTTAAGGTCATAAAATTGTTCTTATCATATTTCTATTTACATATTTAGAAAATAGTATATTGATTATATTAAAGGTATACATTTTGGAAATGATCTTGTTATTATTGTAATAATTTAATTAGTATTTAATAATCTATATCAAATTATATATATTATACAAATTTAATTACTATAAAATACAAATAATTTATTTTATCATTATAACATGACTAATTGATAGTAATATACTAAAAGATTCATAATTATTAATTAAAATATGACTTTTGTCAAAGTATTTATATTGTTTGTAAAATAACGAAGCATTCACATATATAAAAAGTTTAACAAATATAAAAAAATCAAACAATCCCAAAATTTTAAAACTTTACAAATATATCCCTATATCTTGTAGGGCAGGGCGGGGCAACGAGTCTAAGGGGTTGGACCCGAACGTAGACCCACCCCATTTTTATCGGGCACAACGGGGTGTCAGACCCGACGGGTCAAATTGCTATCCCTATCCCTCTTGTAACATATTCGTGCCCAGACAGGCTTCATTAATTCTCACAAAACCCCGCTTGCAGTTTATGACCATTGAAATATCAAGTTTATCCCTAGGGGAAACAACACTTACCTCCCCTCAAGTTACTAAGTAGCGTCCCATGGTTTGTAGATATTGAGATAGACATCCCCTATATTAAAGTCAAAAACTTGACCAATTAAAAATAATAAATCATGAAGACTACCCTTATTATTTACAATAATTGCTTTTTAATGGGTAAATATGCTCTTATATGTTTAGAAATTAACATTAAATATTAACAGTCCAATATTTTAATATTTTATTATATATTAATAAAAATATATTAAATTTTTATACCTATATTAAAGAATATACAACATTAGAATATGAAAAATATACATTGTAGGTTTATATTTTTCTAAAAATTTAAAAGCACTAATTTTTTAAACATTTTGAAATATTGACCAATTATATTTTAATATTATAGTATAAAATCTTAGGGAACAAGTGATATGTTTTTTAAAAAAAAAAAAAAAAACTTCATGAAAAATGATTTCAGCGAAAAGAAGTATTGACTTGGAAGAATGTGAACACTCTTACCTAGCTATTCCAAGCATATTTGTTTTTTACAAATATATTTTAATATTATAATTTAAAAACATATCTTATAAGGCAAGTTTTAATATTTTAGAAAACATGTCACTTGTTCCTGAGATATTATATAATACTTGAATACATAAAATATATTTGTTTAATATTTTGAAAAGTTAAAAAAATTATTAATCTTTAATTGTTTAGAAAAAGTATAAAACTATAATATATATTTTTATATTAAATGGGGAGTCCATATTTTAATTTTTTTAATATAAACAAAAAAATTCATCTCTTATATATATATATATATATATATATATATATAAAGAAAGTTAGGTTGTTAATATTTAATGTTAATTTCTAAACAAATAAGGGCACATTTATGCATTAAAAACTTGCTTTATATAATAAGGATAGTTCTGTTTCAACTTCTCTACTAGTCAAAAGAGTTTTTTTAATGTGAAAAATTGTTCTAATTTTTTTTAAAGGTTTTTTTAACTATCACCTAAGAAAAGTTTATAGGTGATTAGTTAAGTTGTTACGTCTTTTAGGAGAAGATCAAGATTGAAACTTTTAGGAAAAGCTCTTTTAAAGCTTTTTTTTAAGTTTTAAAATATTAAATATACTATTACAATATTTTAAAAGATTTATCTTATATTTTCTTTTTAATATATTGATAATTTAACATTAAAAAGTACATATATATATATATATATATATATATATCTATATCTAACCAAACAACCAATAATTTTTTTTTGTAAAAACTTTATATTAACAATCTCTCTCTATTCCAATAAAATCTATTTCAATAAACTCTACTTAGATAAGCCAAAACTAACAGGTCCTTACTGATAGGGAAGGTTTTTGGGATCTCAGTGTAGTTTAGAAAACCTTAAATGTGGTAAGTTTTGTTTACGGTAGGAGTAAACGTGATATGTAATGGATAAATAATACTGTAGCAGAGGGTTTTCTGTTGATTAATGAAAACATTTTACAATTGGGGAGTCCACAATTTTTCCGCTTGTTTGTTATATCAAACTGTAAGGCATAATTGCATATACCAACCGAGAAGCATCATAAGAACAATAATTATACCAGATGCAGAGTCAAGGATAGAAGGAAAAAAAAATTACAAATTGTCCAATCTCTCATCGACATTAATACGGATCTTCCATAAATTATTAAGGGGAACAGTTTCTTACTAAACTAAATTTAGTTATAGATCTTCTTTATATTATATATGAGAAGATTAACATTGCTGAGGAGAGTCTATCTGTATGACTCTGCTAGTGTTGACCCAAAAATCACCTATTTTAAAGAAATTAAAATTTTAAGTTCGAAAACTTTTTGTCTTTTATTTGTTTTTTTCCCCTTCTTAATTACTCTAGTATAAATAACATATATGATTAACAAGTTTTGGACGGATCAACGCACTCTTAATACAATTTAAACACGATCACATGAATCAACCATATAAACAGAATTACGACAACTCAAATGCTTCTAATTTAATAAAGCTCGGTTTAAATATTTTCCTTTTCATTTGTATAATGAACTCATTTTAATTTTCTTTTATAATTAGGCTTTTATCATCTTTTAATTAATCTAAAAATTTCTTAAACTTAAAAAATCCTATTGTTGACCTTGGGTTTAAATCAGGGTCTGTGGCTTTGTCCCCATATCCTGTATAGTTTATAAGAGGAGAGGCTACCCTTCTTTTTTAACAAGGGTCATTTTTAATACAAAATCGTATGGGTTCTAACTCAAAGCGAACAACACCTTGCCGGAATACAAACCCTTTAAAATCCATGCATCAACAACTTGTTTTTCTTCTTTTTATTCCCATTATTATTTTTATTGATCATTAAACAAATTATTAAAAACAAACTATAAACTTTACTTAAATTAAAGCAGATTACTCAATTATCTTCCAAACTCCTAGTTTGCAGTACCCACCAGTATTTAACAAATAACAAATCTCCGCTGCTATAACAAACGAATCTCATGTATACTTATATTATAATTGCCATAAGCGACAGCTACAAAGTGTATCATCATCTTCGTGGAGATCAGTACTCATTAATTAATTTATAGAATATAATTTTTCTCAATTAACTATTTTTTTTTTGAAGTTTCATGATTTGAAATAATAAACAAGGTGGGATACCTTGCCTCAGCGTCTACTTTTATTGGACTAACCGGAAACGGAACATTACAGATAGTAATGCTTCATAATATTGACAGCATCATGACAGCAAAATATATACTATTATAGTTTCCAATTTAATTATGTAGACTTATACTATTATATTAATTTTCACTACTAAATGATTTACATTGCACCGACTGATTACATTACTAAATTAAGTATTGAATGTCAACTTACTATTCATTTTAACAAATGATATTCATTTTTTTAAATGACAAGAAAATTAAATATTCATTATTTTTAATTTTTTAATCTATATATTTAGGATACATGTGAAAGAAATATTCAAAATATGGATCCCAAAACTAAAATGACGAACACTTGAACACTATAGTTAATATAGAATATTGGTTTATTGGAGCAAAATTTTAGTCATTAAATGGGTTATTTCATTTGCCCCTACATTAGCCCATGTACTTTGAGGAACCCTTGTTTCAAAAATAGCCTTTTTGGCCCCTGAGTTTTGTCCGTCAGAAATTCCAACATAGTTAGGGATGTAATCATAATTTCATATTAAAATACGAGTATAATGACTTTAATACTCTATCACTCCTATATTCTTACTTATTAAATTATTTATTATAATAATTCAATATATAAATTCAAAAACTCCTATCTCTCTCTCCTCCCCTCTCTTCTCTTTTCTATCTCTTCCCTTTGTCTACTGTTACTGTTCATCACCAATAGCCTGTGAGTTGCCTCTCACCCCCACCACCAACCCATAGATCAGGATCTCTTCTACAAATTTCCCCTCATCAACAACCCCCAAAACCCGTTGGAAACCCTTCAAAGCCCGTAAAATTTGAACCGTTTCCACCAGCAACCACCATCCTCCGCTACTGTGAGTCCACCATCACCACCACTCCCAAAAGTCTCATCGACAGCTACACATCAAAACTCAAGGGTCCTCATTGGTCGTTCAACGCTAGAGATCAACCGTTCATCTCTTCGTTGTATTGGCTTTGTAATTTGGATGACTGGGATTGATTTGTGATTTTCACTGTATTAGCTTTGTAATTTGCTTGTGGTTTTGCAATTTGGTGTTTTCATTTGTAATTTGCTTGTGGTTTAGTAATTTGGTGATTTTTGTTATCATTGGGATTGATTTGTGATTTATGATTTCATTATGGCTTTGCCTGCTGGGTTGCCTTGGAGAAGGTGGGGAAGAATTCCAACAAAGGATGCTGATCTTGGTGGCTACTAGTGTGTGGTTGGTGGAAGCTCCGCTGAGTGGTGCTGATGGGGATGAATGTTGAAACTTAGAAGACAGAAAAGAAGAGAAGATGATACAGAGAAAAGAGAAGATGATTAAGAGAGAATTTCTGAGAAATGCATTTCTGTTTTCTTTATTGATTGATTAAACAATGTACAGATTGTGTGGAGTATATATGCAGTTGAGTTAACTGAATTTCAGCTGAGCTGGCAAGTAACTAACTCTTGGAGGCAATAACAGACTTGTGTACACATCACCCTGAGCTGGTAGTAACAGAATTCTGAATCCATATAGCTAACTTCTTCTTAACATGCCCCCTCAAGTGTAGCTAAATCTATTTGATCTGCACACTTCCTAACAGAACAAATATTAAGCTTTGCTTTTAACAAGTTAAATCTGGTATCAGGCAAAGCTTTTGTCATTATGTCAGCTATTTGGAATTCTGTAGGCACATGCTTTACAATCAGTTGCTTTGCCAATACTTTCTCACGAATAAAATGTATGTCTACCTCAATATGCTTTGTCCTTGCATGAAATACTGGATTTGCAGCTAAGGATTCAGCACCTTTATTTTCACACCATATGACTGGAACTTCACTCAACTGAAATCCTAGCTCTATGAGGAGACTCTGTAACCAGATTACCTCAGTTGCACCTTGAGACAATGCTTTATACTCAGATTCTATTGATGAACAAGCTACAACCTTTTGTTTTCTTGCAGACCAGTAGATTAAGTTGTCACCAAGATATATATAGCATCTTGAGGTGGATCTTCTATCATCAACAGAACTAGCCCAATCTGCATCACAATATCCTGTTAAGGCTAACTTCTGCATAGGCTTGAAAAATAAACCATGATCAAAGGTTCCTTTAATATATCTCAGCACACTCTTGTAAGCCTGCCATTGTAAATTGGTTGGTGCTTGCAAAAACTGACTTGCTTATTAACAGCATAAGCTATATCAGGTCGTGTCATGGCTAAATATTGTAAGCCACCAATAATACTTCTATAGAATGCAGGCTGATCAAAAACTTCACTATCATCTTTTGACAGCTTCAAGTTTGCCACCATTGGTGTTGCTGCCTTCTTGGCTTCTGTTAGATTACACTTTTTCTTCAAATCAAAAGCATATTTTCTCTGAGTTAGTAACAAACCACCTTCACTTCTCTGCACTTCAAAGCCTAAGAAATAGTTTACACTTTCTAAAGTTTTTAGTGCAAATTGCTCATTCAGTCCTTGAATTACCAGCTTAACTAGAGAAGAATTACTTCCTGTAATCAGAATGTCATCAACATACACAAGTAGAAGTATAATGTGTTTGTCTTTCCTATAAATGAAAAGACTTGACTCTACTGTAGACATTATAAACCCCCTCTGAAGCAAAGCTCCCTTGAGCTTGTCAAACCAAGCTCTAGGAGCCTGCTTCAGCCCATATAATGATTTATGTAATTTGCAGACAAAATGAGGGTGTTTAGTATCAACAAAACCTTCTTGCTGTTTCATATAAACATCCTATTGAAGATCTCCATGTAAGAAAGCATTGTTAACATCAATTTGTTGAATGTCCCAATGAAATGTAACTACAAGTGAGAAGAATACCCTGATTGTAGATGGTTTTATGACAGGACTAAAAATCTCAAAATAATCTATGCCTGGTTCTTGTTGGAATCCTTTAGCAACTAGTCTTGCCTTATATCTCTGCAGGCTGCCATTTGAGTTTTATTTAATTCTAAAAACTCACTTACAATCAACCATATGCATGTTAGAATGAGGAGTTACCAAAGACCAAGTAGAGTTGGTAACTAAAGCATCATATTCGGATTGCATGGATGCCTTCCAGTGAGCACAAGATAAAGCCTGAGAGACTCTATATGGTTCAGAATACAGAAAAGATTCATCAACAGCAGCATGAAATATCTTTGGTTTAAAAATACCAGCCTTTGCTCTTGTGACCATGGGATGAACATTCTGATTTGAGGGCTTGAAAGTTGAAGAAATAATAGGTATAGAAGCACTTGATAATGCATTTTGTTCTATAGAAGTTAAAGAAGCTGTGGAGTTATTTACATTCTGCTGAGAAGTAGCGACACCAGGTACAGAAGAATGTGTTGAAGAAGCTGATGAGCTGTCTTCATTATGCAGTGGTGATTTGTCCTGCATTGTGGGAGAAGAATGAGATATAGGATCATTAGTAGAACACTTTAGTGTAGCAATAGGAATGTAGGAGGTGTTAGACTTGAACATGGACTTCAGTGTTGTTGCTGGGAAAATCCAGGAATTATTCTGTGATGAAGAGCAATCAGCAGACTTTGTGGAGGTGATAGGGAAAGATCCTTGCTGGAAAGAAAAACTTCTTCATGAAATGCAACACTTTTTGAGATATAGATTCTTCCAGATGAATGTAAACATAGATAACCTTTGTGATTGTTGCTGTATCCCAAGAAGACACACACTGAAGTATGAAAAGAGAATTTGTTTTGCTGATAAGGTTTCAGGTTTGGAAAACATGCACATCCAAACACTTTTAACACTTTATAATCTTGCTGGATAGTATACAATTTTTGATATGGAGAAACATGACTCAATGATGGTGTAGGAAGTCTGTTTAACAGAAAACATGCAGTATGAAATGTATGCCACCAGAAATGTAATGGAAGAGATGCTTGAGCCAGCAGGGTTAATCCCATTTCAACCACAATCCGATGTCTTCTTTCTACATATCCATTTTGCTGATCTATATATGGACATGGATGCCTCGAAATTATGCACAATTCTTTAAGTAATTGATACCGGATCTTCGAGATATGGCTCTGATACCAATCTGATACCGGATCTTCGAGATATGGCTATGGTACCAAATCTGATACCGGGCTGCTGGATTATAATAGATCAGGATAGGATCTTCAAGTTGATTATCAACTCAACCAATGGCTGGAACAAATAAAATGGAACCTAACAAACACTCTTTGAAAGGGATAACAAGCTCACCACCAAAGTAAACACCAATGGGATACAGATAATTCACCACCCAAGGATGTAAACCAAGGATACAGGGCTTAAAGGGATAACAAGCTCACCACCAAAGTAACACCAATGGGATACAGATAATTCACCACCCAAGGATGTAAACCAAGGATACAGGGCTTAAAGGAATAACAAGCTCACCACCAAAGTAAACACCAATGGGATACAGATAATTCACCACCCAAGGATGTAAACCAAGGATACAGGGCTTAAACTAACTCACCACTCTATGGAATCCACCAAGAGATACAGAGTTAAGGAGAAATCAGTATAAACACTGAAATTTCACTCAAATTCGGATTCAAAACTTCACTCTCTTGAATACACAACTTTAGAACTTAAATAACTTGGAACAACCCTCCAAGCATAGGTAAAAGACAATAATTAAATGATTTCAACAATTACAGCTCAACTACTACATTGACAACTCATTTAACTAAGACTCATAAGTAAACTCATTAGGTAACAAAAGCACAACCAACTAAGCTAGAAATTCAAATTCTAACCAACTAAGCAATAAAATTCAAATTCTAGAGTAGACTTTAATGCACCATTAATTATGAACCAGCTATGAAGAGATGGTCATAAATTCCTGCAGACAACTCCAAATGATACATTGACAAATGTGTTAGAAAGCTTACTTCAAGATCTTTTATAGCCACAAATCTTGACATTTAATTCTCTGCACAGCAATACCAGTTCTTTTACGAAATTATCCCTCATTCTGGTTCATGTGCACTCCTGACCATTGTAACAATTTGCACCCCTTGATGATCTATCATGAATCTCATAGATTGCAACACTCCTGTGTCAAGCTCCCCTGGTTGAGAAAGACTCGACCTGGAGTCTTGATTGTTGTTTTCACCAAGATAATGACTAAGGTCAGAGATATTAAATGTGTTGGAAACACCATAATGCTCAGGTAGCTCAACTTTGTAAGCATTCTCTCTAATGCGTTGTAAAACTTTGAATGGTCCATCAGCTCTAGGCTTCAACTTGGCATATTTGCCTGGAGGAAACCTTTCCTTTCTAAGGTGTATCCACACTAGATCTCCTTCGTTGAACTCAGCATACTTCTGATGTTTGTTTGCTGTAGTTTTATACTTCTCATTTTGCTTCAAAATCTTCTCTCGAACTTGTTCATGCAGCTTATTGATGTTCTTAGCCCTCTCCTTTGCATCACTAATAAATTGAGTTTTGGAAGGAATAGGAGCTAAATCCAGAGGACTTATTGGATTCTTGCCATAAACAACCTCAAAAGGACTATGACCAGTGGTTTGACTTGATGATCTATTGTAAGCAAACTCAACTTGAGGTAAAACAAGATCCCATTGCCGTAAATTCTTACCAACATAACTCCTCAGAAGATTTCCCAAGCTTCTGTTGATAACTTCAGTTTGTCCATCTGTTTGAGGATGATGAGATGAACTAAAGTTAAGTGTAGTCCCCAGCTTTCTCCAAAGCGTACGCCAAAAATGAGATAAGAACTTTGGGTCACGATCTGAGACTATGGCCTTAGGAATGCCATGCAATTTCACAATCTCCTTGAAGTACAAATCGGCCACGTGAGTCGCATCATTTGTCTTGTTACAGGGGACAAAATGAGCCATTTTAGAAAATCGGTCAACCACCACCATGATTGAATCTTTGTTTCGCTGTGTTCTAGGCAATCCCACCACAAAATCCAAGCTAACATCTTCCCATGGATCATTAGGAACAGGTAATGGAGTGTACAAACCAGTGTTCTGCCCATGACTTTTTGCCACATGACAAATTGTACACCTCTTCACGTGCTTCATCACATCCCTTTCCATCTTCGGCCAATAGAAGTTTTCCTTCACAATAGCAATAGTTTTGTCTCTCCCAAAATGACTGCTAATGCCACTGCCATGTGCTTCATTAATGATTAATTCTCTCAAGGAACATTGAGGAATACACAATTGGTTTGCCTTGAGTAGATAACCATCCTGCAAAACAAATTGGTTAGATGAAAACTTATTACAGTTATTCCATATTTTGCCGAAATCTGGATCATCCTTGTAAAGCTCTTTTAAAACCTCAAACCCAACAACATTCACTTGCATAGAGGTCAGCAAAGAATGTCTTCGGCTTAAGGCATCAGCCACCACATTTTGAACCCTAGATTTATGCTTGATGGTAAAGTTGAAAGCTTGAAGAAACTCGACCCATCTAGCATGTCGAACATTAAGCTTCTGTTGGCTGTTGATGAACTTCAAAGCTTCATGGTCAGAATATAGAACGAATGGTTTTGGCAAGAGATACTGACTCCAATGCTTCAAAGCTCGACAAATAGCATACAACTCTTTGTCATAAGTTGAGTACTTTTTGCGAGATGCATTCAATTTTTCACTAAAGAAAGCAATTGGTTTGCGTTCTTGTCTAATAACAACACCTGGAACAAGATCAATACAATGATGTATGTCTCTCATTGGAGGAAGGCCTAGTGGTATCTCATTTGGTATAATATCATGGTATTCTTTAAGAAGATATTTCATCTCCAGAGGTGGTTCATTACTAACTTCATTTTCTTCTAACAACAAGAACGTATAAATTTCACTTCCCTTCTCCAACTCTTTTCTACATTCTGTTTGGGTAAGCAAAGCATTTCCCTCCCTTTTAGTAGGTTTAGGAACACATTCTAACTTCGAAGGATCCAAAATAACTTTGACCCCATCTTTAAAGAATGTATAAGTATTCCTATAGCTATCATGCATTACTTTCCTATCATACTGCCATGGTCTACCAAGAAGTAAATGACAAGCATCCATAGGAACAACATCACACCATATTTCATCTTTATACTTTTTCCCAATAGAAAATGAAACAAGGCAGCGTTTGTTTACCTTGATCTCGTTATCTTTCCGAAGCCATGAAATCTTGTAAGGTTGATGATGCTTCTCTGTCTGAAGGCCAAGTTTATCAATCATCTCTGTAGACAGCACATTTTCAAAGCTGCAACCATCAATAATAAAGTTGCACATCTTGCCATGAGTAGAACATCTGCTATGAAAGATATTTCTGCGAAGCCAATCATCTTCTCGTTCTTGGGCAATACTCAAACTCCTTTGAATAATAAAGAGAGAATCACCTCGATTTGCATAAGTGACTTCCTCTTCATCATCAAATTCTGGATTATCGAAATTGATCAAGGCATCTGTCTCGATCTCTTCATCGCTTTCGTAAAAGTCATCAAATATTGGTGGTTTTCCATGATCCTCAAAGAAGTCATGGTCTACTTCATCATTCTCCACCGATTCATCTTTATTAGCAGCATCATTATCATCATAATTGCCCAAAGGACTTTGATCTTCTACTTCTCCATGCATTCCACCTGCGAATTCTTTATTTTCCAGAATTACTAAATGTTGCTGGAGTTGTTGGAGCTGCCGTATAAGATCTTCAATGATCAAACGTTGCTGGACCTGCTGGAGTTGCCGCCTAAGATCTTTAATGATCAAATCACGTTCATCTCCTTGACAAGGAGGCAGTTGGGTAGTAGAAGCAGCCTTGTGAGTACGACCAGCCATTGAACCAAAAGCTCTGATACCAATCTGATACCGGATCTTCGAGATATGACTTTGATACCAATCTGATACCGGATCTTCGAGATATGGCTCTGATACCAATCTGATACCGGATCTTCGAGATATGGCTATGGTACCAAATCTGATACCGGGCTGCTGGATTATAATAGATCAGGATAGGATCTTCAAGTTGATTATCAACTCAACCAATGGCTGGAACAAATAGAATGGAACCTAATAAACACTCTTTGAAAGGATAACAAGCTCACCACCAAAGTGAACACTAATGGGATACAGATAATTCACCACCCAAGGATGTAAACCAAGGATACAGGGCTTAAAGGGATAACAAGCTCACCACCAAAGTAAACACCAATGGGATATAGATAATTCACCACCCAAGGATGTAAACCAAGGATACAGGGCTTAAACTAGCTCACCACTCTATGGAATCCACCAAGAGATACAGAGTTAAGGAGAAATCAGTATAAACACTGAAATTTCACTCAAATTCGGATTCAAAAATTCCTCTCTTGAATACACAACCTTAGAGCTTAAATAACTTGGAACAACCCTCCAAGCATAGGTAAAAGACAATAATTAAATGATTTCAACAATTACAACTCAACTACTACATTGACAACTCATTTAACTAAGACTCATAAGTAAACTCATTAGGTAACAAAAGCACAACCAACTAAGCTAGAAATTCAAATTCTAACCAACTAAGCAATAAAATTCAAATTCTAGAGTAGACTTTAATGCACCATTAATTATGAACCAGCTGTAAAGAGATAGTCATAGATTCCTGCAGACAACTCCAAATGACACATTGACAAATGCGTTAGAAAGCTGACTTCAAGATCTCTTAAGCCACAAATCTTGACATTTAATTCTCTGCACAGCAATACCAGTTCTTTTACGAAATTATCCCTCATTCTGGTTCATGTGCACTCCTGACCATTGTAACAATTTGCACCCCTTGATGATCTATCATGAATCTCATGGATTGCAACACTCCTGTGTCAGTAATGACTTAAGAGGTATGAACTCACCTCCCCAATCTGATTGCAAGCCCTTTAGCTTACAACTAAACTATCTTTCAACCAAAGACAGAAATGAAGGAAACACACCAGCAACTTTTGATTTAGAATGTAGTGGATATATCCAAGTGTACTTGCTGAAACCATCTATAAACAGTAAGTAATACATATAACCATCCACAGACTGAACTGAAGAAGGTCCTTAGACATCTGCATATACAATTTCCAAAGGCTATGAAGCTGAATTCAATGAAGATGGATAAGATGTATGACATTGTTTTCCAAATCTACAAGATTCGCATAACAGCCTCTTATTAACATGACTAGAAAATAGCTTACAATTACAAGCAACTTTGGCCATAACAATTTCATTCGGATGGCCAAGTCTTTGATGCCACCTAATCAAGGATGAATCTGAATTATTAGTACTTATTACACAAGAAAGTAATGACAATGGTTGTGTCAATTTAGCAAGACTAGCTTTATTGAACAGATTAGTTTGCTGTGTTGAAATATTTCTCCTTGCAACAGAATGTGTACCAACTGCAGGAGTATGTTCAGCAACTGTGATTTTGTAAAGACCTTCTTCAGGCTTTTCAACCAGTATTGTTGAGTTTGTGATCTTGTCCTTGACAAGACAAATATCATGATGAAACTCAATGAATACATTATTATCATGAATTAGTTTAGACACACTCAACAGATTTTTAGTGATCATAGGTACATGTAAAATTTTTTTAAGTAATAAAGGCTTGCTTTGTGAGAAAGTATTAAGTAGAGCAGAACCAATATGCTGAATGGAAAGGACATTACCATTCCCAACTTGGACTATTTCTGTACCAGTATATGGCTCCTTGATATCAAGCTTGCTTAAATCAGAGGTAATGTGATCTGTGGCCCCAGTGTCTAAGTACCGGGAAGAGTCAGTAACTGTTGTTGGAGAAGCAACAAAAGCTTGAGGATTATGCTGCTGAGAAGACTGAGAAGTTGTTTCTTGGAAAACACCAGTAGACCCTTGAAAATTTCCTTGACATTGAAAATTTCCTTGAAAACTGACATCAAACCTATGATAACACTTTAGTGCAACATGTCCAATCTTTCCACACAATTGACAAACTGGTTTTCCATAACCACTTCCTTTTCCAGCAACATTATTATAACTGCCAGGCCTCTGATTTTGATTTCTGCCACGACCTCTACCTCTAAAATGTGCATTAGAAGGTGTTCTACCTATCTAAGTATTATGAGAAGAATTAGAGAACTGAGCTCCTTTTTGTGCCACATTAGCAAAATGATTAACATGAATCTCTTGCAAGGTATTATGATGTGACAACCTTAACTCATAGCTTTGCAATTGAAATTGAGCTTCTTCAAATGAAATATAACCAACTCTGATGTTATATTTACAACAATTGCATCAAACTCAGGACCTAATCATCTAAGATATGTAATAGCAAATCATCCTCTGTAATTTCTGTACCTATGGCAAATAAGGTGTCTGAGATTTCTTTCATTTTAAGAAAATAGTCTACAATTGATAAGGACCCTTTCTTGGTGGTATGAAGTGTGTGTTTCAAATGCATTATTCTAGCTCTCGATTCTGTATGAAAAAGTCTCTCTAAAGTTGTCCAAATACTTATTGAAGTTTGACATCTCACCACATAACCATACATGCTTTCTGTTATGGATGAAAGTAACCAACTTAGAATGAACTGATATGTTCTTTTCCATGCTAAATATTCAGGATTAGGTTGAGTTATACTGTTATCAGTTTCACTAGAATTAAGAACAATTATAATAGAGGAAGGACAGGGCTTATCTCCTTTTATAAATCCTTCAAGTTCATAAGCTCCTATAGTAGGCAGCACTTGTGAACGCCAGAATCCATAGTTGCTGCATGTGAGCTTGATTGACAGAGAAGGCAACACTGAAGGCAATGAGATCTGAGAGATCTGATATGATGAAGAGCTAGAAGTTCCTTGATAGAGAAAATTAGAATGATTTCCATCAACAAAGCTTGAATTTCCAGGAGGATGAGTCTAATTGTTTCCTGGGAAACTTGTGTTTCTAGGAAAGTTTATGTTTCCAGGAAAACCGTTATGATGATCAGTCATGATTCATGACCATAAGCTCTGATACAATGTTGAAACTTAGAAGACAGAAAAGAAGAGAAGATGATACAGAGAAAAGAGAAGATGATTAAGAGAGAATTTCTGAGAAATGCATTTCTGTTTTCTTTATTGATTGATTAAACAATGTACAGATTGTGTAGAGTATATATGTAGTTGAGTTAACTGAATTTCAGCTGAGCTGGCAAGTAACTAACTCCTGGAGGCAATAACAGACTTGTGTACACATCACCCTGAGCTGGCAGTAACAGAATTCTGAATCCATATAGCTAACTTCTTATTAACAATGAAGAGTGGTTGGTGGAAGAAATTCCAATGAAGGATGAATTGGTAATTGATGAGGATGAAGAGTGGGAGGGGGTAGAGAGGAGTGAATTGGAGAAGTGTTCAGGGCAGTTGTGAGTTTGGTGGATTCAGGTGATAAGGATGATTTGGTGAGTGATGTGCAGACTGGGGAGTCAAAGGATGAATTGGCGAGTGGTGTTGGAAGGTGTTGGTAGAGTTTTTTTAATTATTATTTAAATTATAATTAGATATGTTTTATTTTTTAATCAATATTTTTTAGTTTAATTGTTTTAATCATAATTATTTACTGTTTTGTTAACGGAAAAACCTAACAGCATACTTAATTATAATATAAATATCAAGATAAATTTAAATTGAAATAATAAAGTATTATAATCTAAGAATCTTTAAATTAACTTCTCAATGAAATTACAAAATTGTTTTACTTATTTATTATATAAAATAAAGAGTGAGACTGAGAGGCATAATAAATCCTCATAACTAAAGAATATTTAGGTGATGTTTGTTTGTATTTTTGAAATTTTGTTTCCTGAAAATGCATATTTACTAATGCATTTAAATTAATATCAACTATATATCATTTTTAAAATAAAAAAAATTAAAACCAATCACATATTCTTTCCACATTTTAAAAAACACAACTCAAAATTTACAAACCAATCATATATTAAAATATTAAAAGAGTGTTGTTATTTGAACTACTATAAATCTATCTTTAAACTCCACATTCATCGAAAATAAAATTTGAAAAATTAATTTAGGTGAATATGACTAAACAGTACATATTTTTTTAAATATATTTCATGTTTTCACATATATTTCATTTACTTTTTTTTTGGCTTAAATCATAAATCTTTTTTTTCTCTCTCTGAAGATCCATTTGAACTTGATGTTTTATATTTATGTTGTGATTTTGAAATAATTTGAGATAAATTTAAACATTTAGAATAAAATGACAAAGAAAAGTAAGTTAAATTTTTTTTTTGTTCAATCCTTACATACTAAACATCTTTGATTTTGTTCAGTTCAATGAACAAATACAATTTTTATATATTTAAATGAATTAATATTATTAATCTATTGTAAATGATTAAAAATGTTCAGCATGTCAGTTTAATATAATTAAACTTGTGTCATTACTCAATGTTTTAAGAAACAATTCAATTTAACAATTTATAGAGGCAAAACAAAATTAAATTTTGAACTTATTTTACATACTTATCTTACAAAAAAAAAAAATCATTGACAAGCAATAAGAAAATAAATAGAAGATGATGAATAAAAATAACTTATGATATTTGGATAAGTTCAAGAGTAGAATTATTGATAGCATTGAAATATGTTTTAGAAATAAAGATGAGTTTTTTTAAAAGAAAAACCAGTTATAATATATATATAAGAAAGGGAAATTTTCATAAATTATCCATATCATTTGACTTATTATCATGACAAAATTCTTTTACACTTTTGTATTCGAGAGCCTTATATTTTCAGAAATTTATTATGGAGCACCATTATATTAGTTTAACCGTTAAATGATATTTTTTTCTTTATAACTATTAAAATATCCTTGACTTTAGGCAAAAAAAGGAAAAAAAATACAGATGAAATATCAATTTTACCCCAATTACCCTCCACAGACCTCTCCCCTCTTCACACGCTTCTTCTTCTTCTTATATCTCCCAGAATCGCAAACACAAACACACTCAGAAACGCAAACACAAGCATACCCAGAAACGCTTCTTCGTATCCACTTCTCCAAATCCCTCAAACAACTCCACCGAATCCACACTCAGATCCTCCGCCAAAACCTCCTTCTAAGCAGCCACGTCACTACCCAGTTGATTCCACTAGTCTCAGACTCCCTGATCTCACTACGAATTGCTTCGGCTGCGCCACGTGGTGGTCGTGATGGTGGTGGAGGAGCTTGTTGATGGCGGCTGTTGATGATTTTGGTGATGGCAGCGATTGACGGTGATTGTCGGCGAAGGCAGTGGTTGTCAAAGAAACACTTTTCGATCGCCAGGCATGGCAGTTTTTGAAGTTTGCCGATAGAGCTTGCATGGCAAAACGTCAGCCATTTCCGCGGGTGAGAAAGTGATAGTAGAGCTGGAGAAAGATGAAAAGTTGGGATTTTGAGAAGCAAGTTCTGGAGATTGAATGCATTTGACTGATTTAAGGAAGGATAAAGGTTTGGTTTTGGACATTTTGTTGTGCAGGTTGAAAAAGGGTATTGTTGAAGTGAGACTATTCGGACGGCTTTTTATGAAACAGAGTGAAGTAGAAGGAGCAACAATATAGTGATGGTGCCTGGATTTCTAACTTTAATATATATTTTTTGTTAATTCCCAATCAAATAGTCCCTGGTAAGGGACAATTTTACTGTTTCTTGGATTTGAGTTTTAATCCTGGCACTCTCAAAATCATTTGTTTAACCGTGTATCACAACATAACCATACTAACCCTCCTTTTTTTCAACTTACATCCACTTAAGCTAAAATAAGAAGGTGCTGCATGTAAATTTCTGAAAACTTGAGGATGTCTTTATGAAAAGTGTAAAAAATGTTTTCCATGATAATAAGCGAAAAGGTGGGGATAGTTTGTGAAGTTTTCTTATAAAAGAAAGGATATTTTGTGTATTATATAAAATATACTTATGAATTTTAATTTTTAAATATATCTTAATTAAAGTGGGACTTAGAGAACAGACTAAAATAACAATACATTATAAAAAAAATTAAATAGCAATTTAGTGAACACTGCCTAGGCCATAGGTGGACCTATGTTGCAACTAGAGGGGGCCCAGGCCCCCACTAAAAAATTAAAATTATTTTGTACCCTTTAAGTTTCAATAGTTATAAATTATACCTCAAATATCATTTATATGAAAAATACATAATTTTAACAAATATAGCATCCTACACTTTGGGTTTTTTTTTTTTTTTTGGTTAAATCCTTTTAGAGTTATATAGCGAAGTGGGCTCATTCATATGCCTTCATTTTATGTAATTACATTATTGAAATGTCATAATATATAAACTCACACATTTTATTTGGAACGCATTTAGAATATACATAATCATGATGAATTTAAAAGATTATTTGTAATATACTATATCAATCTAAATTTTCATATTTATATTTTTTACCTTAGTTTATCATCAATTTATTAATTTACATAGAATCTTAAAGTGGGTACGGATGATGATTTAATTACTACGGAAAGAGTTCTTTACCTAACCCAAGAAAGTGGCGGACACAGGAAAAATTTTTGGGGGCCGGACTTATGATCAATAAAATGTTATATAGTAAAATAAAGAATAATATAATTAATATCAATAACATATATTAATAATGTAATAATAGTTTTAAAATTATATCAGCTGAATATGTGTTAAACAAGAATTGGAACCTTATTTTATATTTTCTTTAATCGATTCTATACTAAATTTTTCTAAAATTCCTCTTTTAACGTATACAACTAAAGTGTCAGTGAAAAATTAATTTTTCATTTTGTTGTGTAACCTACATGCATAATCGAAAATATAATTACAGTACAAATCGGGAGAGTAAGAATACTCGTTCCTTTCCGATTTATTTATTATAGAGGATTATAATTATTTCTCTAATAAAAATTATTTATAAAAAATATTATTTAATTAGGAAGTATTATTTTCCTATTCAAAGAATATTTAATTATTAAATATAATTAAAAAAATTATCCATCAATTCAAAATATCAATAATATCCTTACATGAATTTAGTTCTATGAAAGATTTGGGAAATTCCAACTTGTAGAACTCAATATATACTATTTATACAAGATACTATTTAAAACTAATTTAATAATATTTATACTATTTATACAGTATACTATTTAAAACAAATTTAATAATATTTATTAAGTTTGGTGGCGCCCCGAGCCCCCTTAGGCCTAAGGCACGAATCGCCGCTGGCCAAGAAATTAACAAATTAATAAATAACAATGAATAAGAAATCAAAACAAAACAAACACAACACCAGATTTATAATGATTTGGCTAATTAAATTTACGTCCATTTTATTGGTTTTCGCTTTGCTTTTGATTCCTTGCGCAACATTGAGCACTGAGCTATTATCACTGAGTTATTTGTTCACTTAGAGAAAGTTTATGTAATTTAAATGTTTCTTCAGATTTCAATGAATTCTAGAACTTGTTTGATGGTCACTCGAGGCGAAATCCTAGACTGTGCAACATTGGGGAAATGATTTAGGCCATCTTTGGACCGTTTGAGCCTTAATAGCCAACCTTGATAGAAATTGATCCCTAGTTACCCCTTTGAGCCTCTGTAAGCCTTTTTCTTTGTTAACTCACTAAAAGATTTCCTAACCTAAATGATTTGTTCCAAACAGTTTATCCCTTACCTATGAGCATGTAGATCATTCACAATTAAATTCTGAGCTATGTTCTGGTTTTGGGAAGTTAGAGGAGGTTGGAATGTGTCATGAGCAATGCAAGTGAGTTCTATTGTGTTTGTAAAAAAAAAAAAAAGAAAAAAAAAAAAAAAAGCCAATCTGTACTTATCGTCCACGTACTTACACATTGAGGACAATGTGTTGTTTAAGTGTGGGGGAGGGGAAGTGTAAAAAAAAAAGAAAAAAAGAAGAACAAAAGAAGAAGAATAAGAGATCTATACCCTTAAGTGTTCTTAAAAAGAATGAAACAACAAAGTGTGGGGGTGTAGTTTTCTTTTGTTTTCTGCAAAAAAAAAAAAAAGATTGAGTGTTCTAAATAAGTTTGGGGGAGTAACCTGGTGAATTGAAATGAAGTTGTGTTATAGGGTTGAGCTCTACATAGTCTTGAATGATTTATGTGTTTGTGGGTGATTTGAGCCAAATTATTATCCTTTATCATACCTTCACCCAAGCCAAACGTTACAAGCTTAATAAAGTCCTACTTGATCCTTGGTGTTGTGCATGTCTACATTAGTGGAGAGTGACTTGAAAAGCAGGCCTATGGAGTTCATTTATACACACATCTTCAATATTAAATATGATTCATTTTTATGCATAAACTCATCCGGGTTACAAGTGATTAGGTGAAAATGGCTCTACACACACACACTTGAGGAATTGAAATGAAGCGAAACTAATCTTTGAGATAAAATTCTTGATCAAGTGCATTATTTTGAAGTTTTCCTTGGGTTATAATTAAGTACAATCTTTGAGGCCTATTTGCAAGATGAAGCATTTGTGTGTTTTAATTTTTTGTTGATTCTGTTTCGGTTTAGTTTTATTTCATATTGTCGTAGTTGCTCGAGGACTAGCAAAGTCTAAGTGTGGGGGAATTTGATAAGTGTCTATTTATATATCATTTTCATATCAATTCGTCCATGTTTCTTTGCTATATTCCTTGGTATTTTTATGTTTTTGTGTGGTTTTGATGTTTGTAGGAGTTTTGGAGCAACTTGCACAAAAATGGAGTAAAACCCTTCATTTTCACCTCTGCTAGTCAACCATCTTCTCGGATTTAATTGTATTGATATACAATGAACCCGATGACATATTATATACCGTTGGAAAGCTCTCGAAGTCTATTTTCTGGAGAAATTTACGGTTTATAAATCCATTCAGTGTACCAAAAGTTGTAATCAAAACAGTGTGAGAAGTATAGAAATGTAATTCCACAAATCACTGTAGCATGTATAATACGGGACACTATAGCAGGTTACTGTAGCAGAGTATTTAAACACATTTTAGGGTTTTATTTTCATAACTTGAAGGGGGAACAACGTGGGAGGAGGCTGCATTTCTGGATTTCTCTAATCTCTTGGAGTTCTTGAAGGAGAAAGAAGATTTTGAAAGAGGAGGAACTACAATTCCAAGAAGATTCATCTACAAAGAAGATTTTCAAAGAATTTGCTAAGTTCTTTCTTTCCTTTTCAATTCTGGAATTTCTCTGTATTGTATTTGTTATTCTGATTGAATATGTGTAACTAAATCTGAATTGGTTGAGGGTGATTTCAAAGCCCTTGATATGGATTTTGTGAGTTGATTGTGTAAGAAATTGTTATCCAATTCTCTAATTGAAGTTGCTTGTATTTTCCCATATCCAATGCTTATGATTGCTTACTGATTGTATTTGGAATGGCCAACTGAATATAATCTGTTGTTGTCTATTGCTAGATTAGAAATCTTGATCCGTAATTGTCATGAATTTCCAATCATTAGTAGCAAAATTGTGATCAGAGATTGCAATTGGAAAATACAACCTAGGTTAAATAATCCGAACTTGTGTGATTATTGCTTAGATCAACCTATCTTTCTCATCGTAATGCTTCCATTGAATTAAACTTAGAGAGCTTGTTCTAGGTTGTTTAATGGATAGAGATTAAATAAAGAGCTTGTTTTATTTAACAACAAAGTGAGGAAAGATTGGGATAACAGAGCTTGTTGTTATCTACGGTTGATAACTTCAATGCTGTAATTGGATTACAATTCTATGTTAATTCACAAATTCATATCTTGTGGCAGAGAATGAACTCTTAACCAAGTGTCTCTCATTGATTTTTCACTCCATTTAACTTTGTTTGTGTTATTCTTCATTTGCTTTCGTATTAAGTTTAGTTAATCAATCAACAAAACCCCCCCTGTTTAGTTTATTATTGCTGGAAAATAACAAATTCAATTAGAATCAATCCTCGTGGGAACGATATCTACTTATCACTTTATTACTTGTGCGACTAGTATACTTGCTAGTTTCGAACGCATCAATACACACCCTTCTAGGGAAGTGAGAAGGGATAGAGAAGAGATGATTAAACAGCATTTGGTTGAGCAAGTGGAACAATGAATAGTTTTAGAGTTCTATGATATTAGCTATCGAGTAGAATACCAAGTCTGGTGTGTTGTCTGTTGTACTCTTGTAAATTTATGATATAATAAAAATATCTCCTTATCTATGGGTGTAAAAAATGGATGTCGAACCATATTAAATATAAGGGTGTCTCTTATTATTATAGAAATAGAGTACATAATATCAATGCAAAAGATCACTCAAAAGTACATTATTGCTCTATGAAATAGCGACTACCCTGCTTTTAAATCTAATCTCAAAACCCTTTTCTATAAAACTAAAATAGAAATTAAATTCTTTCTAATTGTAGCAGTAAACAAAACTTTCTTTGAAATGATAGTAGAAGAATCTGAAGTGAATTTACAATTTTATCACCTAGAACATCGATGTAGATATTATAATCCATATATAAATGATGTTCTTCCTTATCTTTATCTTGGAAATTAGTGAAGAGAGTTTTCTCTTATAAAACATTAACTTGTGGTTTACTTGGCGACTCATGGAGTCCAACACAATCCAAAACTTATCCAAACATGGGTTAGTTTTCATACATTCCTATCCAATGCTTTAATGCAAAACAAACATAAATTTATCCAAACATGGGATTAGTTTTAATACAGTGCGATCCAATGCTTCATTGCAAAATAGATGTGCCCTAAAAGCATAATGAAGTGAGATCAAGCAACCAAATTAAATTTTATACTCCTATTATTGCTTGAAATTTCATCAAAATTATATATATATATATTTATTTATTTATTTATCAGTGAAAAATATGAAAGATAAGTTTAACAAAGGCCTAATATCACACATCTATATCTTCGATGTTGTTTAAAATATAATCAGCAATTAGCCAGTACATTAAACTTGACTTATATAACTTGACTTTGTTTGTTTTTAAGTTAATCGTTTTAACCAGTTGATGTTGAGTAATGGATAAATCATACATAACCCTGAAAATAAACTAATTTAATTTACCGATAATTGTTATGTTATGTATGTTATAATTAGTAAACGACTACTTGAAATTAATAAACAAGATAAATGTTTGTTATAATATTAAGCATCGTGATAAAGACTTTGATTGACCTTTAATTTCTTTAAAGTTTTCTAATATATCATCTTGAATATATCATTAATTAACTAAAATTAGATATTTTATTAATTCTTATTACAAAAAAAGCACATTAAAAACATAAATATTAAAGCTACTCTACTATCCAACATAGTTCCAACGCAAAGCACCAAATAAATTTTTTAATATTTATCAAATCACTGCATTTATTTATCAATGTAATTTATTATTAATATATATTTATCAAATCACTGCATTTATTAATCAAATCACATTATGCCACGTCAGTTTGTATGGGTGAGTTTGTATAAGTAGTTTGTAAGAGTAGCATTACTCATATCATATCAAAGAGTAATGCTACTCATACAAATTATTTTTACAAACTCACACATACAAACTAATGTGGCATCCCTATATAATCGCCACGTCACCCATGTTAATTAATGTAATTTATTATTAATATATATTTATCAAATCACTGCATGTATTTATCAAATCATATTATGCCACGTCAGTTTGTATGGATGAGTTTGTATAAGTAGTTTGTAAGAGTAGCATTACTCTATATCAATTATGGTAAAATTTCAAGCAATAATAGATTTGGAGCTAGATATTTTAAATATATATCCAACACAAAAATTAAATATTTTCTTTTTTAATGTTATATGGAGAATCAACACTATAAATTCTTGAAGTTTTAGATTTGAGTGTAACAATTTTATCTTTTATTTCCTAATATCGCAAATTCTTGACTCACTCAAGTAAGAAGACGATGGAAAAGATTTCTCTAATTGCATAAATTTATTCAAGGATCGTATAATAATAAAAATATTTGTTAAATTATGGGTACGTGTAGTGGGGATTTTTCTTTTAATCTTTTTATTGTCATTTCAAACTTTAATTTTTGGCGAGATAATAGTGTGTATGAAATATTAGAGGGAACTACAATTTATGGCGATAAGTGAATTTAGCTTACGTGGATTATCCATATCACCTACACAAATTAATCTAGAGAAAATATAGTAAATATAATGAAATGCTTGCATTATTTTGTACTTAATTTTTTTATTGACATTATTCCCTGATGTCGCTTGATTATATTGCTTTATTGTTAAAACTTTTTCCGTCCTTTACTTTAGATATTTATTCTGTTATTAATAGTTTATTATGAAATTCATTTGAGATGCATGTAATGTCACATCACATTTCACCTAATTTGCTAATACTTTCTCTTGAATATAAATTATGTGCCACGTGGACATCGTCAAAGGGGCATTTTTTAAGTGGATCTACAATTACATTGATATGAAAAGGAAGTATGGTGAAACAATTAAAAATATTCGGATCACTCCTTAAAGAAAGACTATATTTCTTAGTGCCGACGTATGACATTTTTGTATATGCCATGCACATGAGAATCTTGGATTAATTTGCAATAAAAATATTATGTTATATTATTGCTAATTTACCGTTTCTAAAAGTTTATTTTAGGAAGTATTTGATTCATATTGAATGTCTCTTTAAATGAGGACATTATTGATTTATCCTAGTTGAATTAGGAGTATATATATTTTTGCCCTATTCCATTTAGGAGATTACTTATATCAATTCTTAAATTATTATTCTTTAACCTATTTAAGTTTGATTAAGATTCTACAGAATATTGGCAACCAAATTACAGTATATAAAAACACACAATTACTTAATGTAAAAGGGGATGATATGTGAGTGTGTATGTTTGAGCATTTCAAGATTTTAGGGAGAGTTTCAATGCACAATTGAAATGCTATCTTGATTATGTTTTGTGAGAATTTTTTATAGGTTGTGGTTGTGATTGAATTGCGTTTTTGTCTACTTTGAATTAGTAGTCACTCGGGAGAACTTACGGGTTGAGTGTTTATGTAATTCAATATCAGACATTGTTGTTATGCATTACTTAACAGTGTGTTGTTAAGTTATCAGCAATAGAAAGTGAGCAATGTCACAAGAGTTTAAGATGGTGGAGAGATTTTGTTTACAAAGATTAGGTTAGCGTGTGAGAGTGAGTCAACACTATGGACACACCTAAAGATTGTACAAACTAAAACTTAGTAAATTGTAGGTCTAAGCTGTCCGTGGACGTAGTTTTATAGCCAAACCGCGTAAAAATCAATATGTGCCATTTTACTTTACAGTTACTATTATTTTTGATATAACTACTTTATACTTCTAGATCTTACAATTGGTATCAAAGTAGGTTCACTGACATACAAGTAAATAAAGATCACGTTGATTTAGAGGCATGGAGTTTGTAAGCAATTGAGTATCCGGAGTACAACCACCTATTCTTGATGATAATTATTATTCATATTGGAAAGTGAGGATGATGATGTGTATCAAATCACTAGATGATAGGGCATGAACCAGTGTATTTAAAGGTTGGACACTACCAACTAGGTTGGATGCATTCAAAGTATCAAAATAAAAACCTGAGGAGGAATGGACTAATAAAGAATACCGTCGTTCAAGTTGGAACTCAAAGGCTCTTAAATTCAATTTTTGCTACTGTGGATTTAAATAACTTTGGACAGATTTTGAGATGCAAAGTGGCTAAAGAAGCTTAGGACATTCTTGAGGTAAAGCATAAAGGTACAACTTCTGTTAAAAGATCTAAATTGATGAGATTAAATTCACAATTTGAGAATCTGATGACGGATGAAGATGAGTCAATTTCTGATTTCTATTCAAATTTATTTCATATTACGAATTTTGCATACATGCTTGGAAAAACCTTTATTGTTGCAGAAATTGTTAGTAAGAGTTTTAGGTCTGTTCCTAATAAATTTCATCCAAAAATTTCTGCCATTGAAGAAGTGAAAAATATTTATGAGATGAGGGTTGATGAACTGATTGGTAATCTTCAAAACTTTAAGATTAATCATAGTGCTAGGAAGCAAAAGGGAAAGTGCATTACATTTAATGTTAAAACTAAAAAAATCCGATGATGAAAGTAATGATGAGTTTGAAAAAAACAATTCAAAACATATTACTTTTCTAACAAAAAATTATGTATAGTTCATGAAAAAGAATTTCAGGAAAAAAAATCAAGGAAAGCGATCAAACTCAAATAAAGACAAGTTCAAAAAATTCAATAAGGAGAATGACAAGAAGAAATCAAAGCAGCCTAATAAGAAATGAAAGATTCAGTACTATGAGTGTTCTGATTATGGGCATATTTAATCTAAATGTGCTAATATCAAAAAGAAGAACGAAGGCTCGATAGCTACTTAGAGTGATGATTCAGAAACAGATTCAGAAGATTAAGAATGCATGAGTAATTTTGTTGCATTTAGAGCATCTGCAACTGATAAAGAGAAAGTTGTTCTGTCCAGCACAATAGAACAGTGTAGAATTGATGATGAATATTCAGATGCAAAAGATGATCCATAATACTATGAGGAGTTACAAGAAACTTACAATGCACTTATGGTGAATGGCTAAGTCAGAAAGAAGAAATCAAAGCTTTGAAGAAGGAGATTGAAAGCTGAAATGTGAAAAATCTTATGCTGAAAATTGCATCACAGAACTGGAGCATGCTTTGACAGACAAAATAGTATATATTGAGAAAATTACAGTAGAACTGGTTGAGAGTAAAAGATGTGTTGATCAACTCAAAATTGGGTCAGCAATACTTGATCAGGTCTTGAATCTTGGAAGAGACAATTTCAACAAAGATGGCTTGGGGTATTCAGAAGGTAATGTTTCATCATCATCAACAACAGTGTTTTGGAAGGCTTCAACATCGGGTAAAAATTTAGAACTTAGCTTGAAAAGGCCAAGTCCTAGTTCAAAGAGCAATGATGTGTTTATTTCCCCTTTAACTTTTTTTAAATCCAGTCCTGAAAAGGTAAGAAATTTCATTCCAGTATGTTATTTTTGTGGTATCAAAGGGCATATTAGACATAGATGTTTTAAATTGTTTAGTCTTTTGCATAAAAGGTCAAAACAATTCAAGCAGTCTAGCAAGACACAACTGCAGTGGGTTAGGAAAGAGAGCACAGTCTGCAATATTGCTTTGACTACACTCAAACTTTCTTCTAACAATTTGTAGTATTTTAACAGTGGCTATTCCGAGAATATGATTGGGAATAGACAATTTTCAAAGGATTTTAAATCGTGTAGGGAAGGAAATGTCACTTATGTTGATGGAGCAAAGAGTAAAATTATTGGCAAAAGCACTTTGAATGTCAAAGGCCTACCCGAACTTCAAAATGTTTTGCTGGTTGAAGGTTTGAAAGCTAATTTAATTAGTGTTAGTAAGATATGTGATGAAAAGTATGTTGTTAATTTCACACAATTAGACAAATGCATGGTTTTAGACAATGTTGATAAATGCATTATAGAATAAAATAGATCTTCGGATAATTGTTATTTGGTAAGAAATGCATTTCGTGCTAGGATCTCAGATTTAGAACTGTGGCATCAAAAATTAGGACACTTAAATTACAAAGACTTGATTAAATTAATTAAGTTAGGTGCTGTTAAAGGTGTTCCTAAACTTAATGAGAAAATCAATGGAATTTGGTGAACCATGTCAATTGGCCAAAAAAAAAAAAATTAGAGGTGCACGTAAGTCTACCTCACATCTTAGCACATCCAAAATGCTTGATTTGCTTCACATGAATCTTGTGGGTCTTATGCAGATTGAAAGCAGTTTTGGTAAGAGATACATATTTGTTTGTGTGAAATGATTTCTCTAGATATTATTGGGTTGATTTTATTAGAGAAAAATTTGATACTTTTGAAGCATTCACGAATCTATGTTTTAATTTTGAAAATGAGCAAAACAAGAACATTGGTAGGATAGTGAGAAAAAGTGGTGATCATGGCAAGGAGTTTGAAAACGTTAACTACGCTGATTTTTGCAAATATCATGGAATTGAATATGAATTTTCAGCTCCTAAAACACTTGAGCAAAATGACATTGTGGAAAGGAAAAATAGGACGCTTCAAGAGATGGCTAGAGTGATGCTCAGTAGCAAGAAGTTAACCAAAAGGCTATAGGCTGAAGCAATAAGCACTGTGATTTATATTTCAAATAGAGTTTTTCTAAGACCTGACACTAACTAGACACCTTATGAGATTCTAAAAGGTAGAAAGCTAATTTGAAATATTGTCATGTCTTTGGATGTAGGTGTTACATCTTAAATGACAAAGAGTAGTTATGAAACTTGATCCAAAAAGTGATGAAAGAGTTTTTGTAGGATAATCACAGAATAAAAAGGCTTTCCGAGTCTATAATCTTCAAATTGAGTCCATAATAGAATCTACAAATGTAGTATTTGATGATCTGGATGATTATGTAAAGTACTCTCACGAAGAAAGCATAACTAGCTTCATAGATGATGCAGAAAGTCCAATACTAGATAGCAAAAGTAACAAAGAACGATTCAGTTATGAAATACGAAACAATTGCATATGACAGCATAATCTGGATAGAAACCTAATCAGAAAAGGAGATGAAAGAATAGATCCCCCCCTTGGATACAAAAGGCACATCTAACCAGATCAATCATTGGAAGCCTAGATGGAATGATGAAGACTAGGAACAAGCTAAGAAATCAAGTAAGATTTTCATGTTATGTTTCATTATTTGAGCCAAAGAATGTGAAACAAGCTTTAAAAGAGGATGTTTGGATTCAGGCTATGCAAGATGAACTTAGTCAGTTTAAAAGGAATGAAGTATGGGAATTAGTTCCTAGGTAATGCAAATGTCATTGGAACTAAATGGATATTCAAAAATAAAACGGATAAAAGTGGTCAAGTAGTAAGAAATAAAACTAGGCTAGAAGCACAAGGTTACACACAAATAGAAGGCATAGACTTTGATAAAACTTTTGTACTAGTATCTAGACTTCAGTCAATCAGATTACTACTTGGAATTGCTTGCTTGCTTGATTTTAAATTATATCAAATGGATGTTAAAATAGCCTTTTTAAATGGGTATCTCAATAAAGAGGCTTTTGTTGAACAACCTAAAAGATTTGAAGATCCTAAACATCTTAATTTTGTGTACAAATTGCATAAATCCTTGTATGGGTTGAAACAGGCTCCTAGACCTTGGTATGAAAGGTTGACAAACTTTTTAATCAAGAGAGGCTATAGTAGGGGAAATAATGATAAGACTTTGTTTATCAAACGTACATATAGTTATTT
The DNA here is from genome assembly GCA_013180625.2 of Boswellia sacra. Classification (NCBI taxonomy): domain Eukaryota; kingdom Viridiplantae; phylum Streptophyta; class Magnoliopsida; order Sapindales; family Burseraceae; genus Boswellia; species Boswellia sacra. Next base: position 64,035 of record SNVD02002278.1, on the reverse strand, counting down.
ATTATTGCTCAAGCATATGTGGATGACATTATGTTTGGATCAACTAACAAAAGCAAGGCTGATGAGTTTGTTAAGTTGGTGTAGAAGAGTTTGAGATAAGCATGGTAGGAGAATTAATTTTTTTTCTTGGATTGCAGGTTAAATAGATGAATGATGGGATATTCATCTGTTAATCAAAATATGCTAGAAACCTTCTAAAGGAATTTGGACTTGAGAATGCAAAACCAATGAAAACTCCTATCTGTACTAACTTCAAACTTTCAAAAGACAATACAGGAAAAGAGGTCGATGAAAGTTTATATAGAAGCATCATTGGCAGTTTGTTATACCTCATAGCAAATAGACCAGACTTGTCTTTTAGTGTGAGACTTTGTGTAAGATTTCAAGCAAATCCCAAGGAATTCCACCTAGTAGCAGCAAAAAGAATCATCAGGTATGTACATGTAAGGGTGAGAATTTGTGTCATGTGTATCGACCCATTTAATTATTCATGTCAAGACATGAAACATGGATCCGACACGGTTATTAAACGTGTTGCCCACGTGTTGTAATCGTGTCATATGTAATTCACATAATTTACTTAATTGTTTAACCTAGTTATGCATAATATATTATATTCTATATATTTATATCAATTAAAATTATTTTTAGAGTATAAACCATTGTTAGTATAAAATATTATTAAAATCATCATAATTTATTATTTTGTAAATTAATTATTTTATAATATAAAAATTTCAGTTTTATAACATATATGTTGTAAGTAGGTAACAATTTATATCATTAAATGAGCTTACATATTAAGGATAGATAAAACATGTTTAACTGTTCGTATCATTAAATAGGTTGGCGTGTTGAAGACCCTTAACACGAATCCGACCTATTTATTAATCGTGTATCGTGTTCATGTCGTATTCATGTCATGTTCGCGTGTCGTGTCTCAAATTCCCACCCTTATGTACATGGAACTTATGATTATGGGATATGGTTTTCTAAAGATACAAATGCTAGTCTTGTACGGCTTAGTGATGCTGACTAGGCAAAAAATGTTGATGATAGGAAGAGCACATCAGGGGATGTTTTTATCTTTGTACTAACTTAGTTTCTTGCCACAGCAAAAAGCAAAATTCTATCTCTTTGTCTACTGCAGAAGCTGAATACATAGCAGCAAGGAGTTGTTACACAAAACTACTTGGGATGAAGCAAATGCTAAGTAATTATGGTATTGAACAAAAACCTATAACTGTGTTTTGTGATAATACTAATACTATAAACATTTCAAAAAATCTAATTCAACAATCTAGAACAACACATATTGACATTAGATACTATGTTAGAAAGGAGCTTGTAGAGTCAAAGGTGATCCACATTGAACACATCTCCACTGAAAAACAATTGGCTGACTTGTTTACTAAGGCATTAGATGCAACAAGATTTGAGAATCTAAGAAAGGCTTTAGGCATCTTTCAGTTTTCTGAATAAGTAGTGCTTTTTGTTATGTTAATTATATTTGTAATATCATAAGTTTCTTCTGATCAAACATGTATGAGCTGTAATCTTTGTTGTGTTTTTATTAAGATAATGATTAAAAATGAAAAATATAGAGAAGGCTACCAATATATAATGTATGAAAGCCATCATTGAGAGTAACCTTAGTGTATCTAAGATATATATTAAGGTCACCCGCTCAAATAAAAATGACCACCTCTGTATTGTATGAAAGCTACTATATTAATAATCCAATATGTTTAATTTTGAGAAAATGTCAGAGTGTTATTTTGACATTTCAATTGAATTGAAAAATAAAATGAACCAACTTTCTTGTGTTGAATGAAAACAACTCTGAAATATGTCTCCTTAAAATAATTCATATGATGTTTAGATATTGTTGTTATGATAATGATAACTGTTTTCTATTATGTTTTTTATATCATACAATGCTGTTTAAGCCTAACTGAAATTTGACTTTCTTGTATGTCTATGTGTTAAAATGTCATGTCAGCTTTATTGGATTGAGAGGGAAAGACTTCAGTGACGGGAATCCTGTCTCTATTAAAATTTCTTATTTTAATAGAAATCAAATTTTGAATTTATCTAATTAATGATATTAATGAGTTTGTTTTGAAAAAGGAATTAAAATTTGAAAGTTTAGAGGAAATCGAATTGGATTAAAACTCAGTTTCTTTCCAAATATAGCACAAACTTAGTTAGAGCTATTTAGTTCATATCAAAGTCGATTAGCATTCTGCCTTCCATTTTCTCTCTTATCTCGTTCATCTCTCTATTCTAGAAACCCTTAATCATCTCAAATCTCAACAATGGCTTCATCGACTAAATCTGAGAAGACCACAAGTGCAACATCTTCTTAAAGCAACTCTGATCATACTAGGTATGACAACTTTTTAGTCATCGTAGTCGCAACAGTAGCATGCAGAGATCCTGATTGATCCTGCAATGAGTAAAGACGAGACAGTTCCTATTATATTGAACGAATTAAGGATAAAATCAAACCAAAATTCAACAAGTTTCTCACAGCAAAAGTGAACAAAAATTTCATGAAATATACTTCAAAAAGGAAGTTGCAGATTGAACGACCAATGAAGGTTTCAGACTTCAACAAGTATGGTTTGGGTGAACTACTTGAGTTCATTTATTGGACTAGAACGGTAAAAAACTTCCTACCTCCTGTTAAGTCTTTGATTCAAGAATTTTATGCAAATATACTTGAATCAATTGATAACCTAAAAAAGTTTTCATTATCACAAGGTATCTTGTAGAGGAAAATTTGTGAAGTTGTCTCATAATGTGATCAATACATTCTTTGATATACAGATTGGTAGTTTGCATTCTGTTAAGGATGGTTTTGATATGAATAAAGTTCTTGAGGAGATGGCAGGTAGGGATGATTTAGTTTGGAACTCTAAAGCGGGCATTGATCAGCAATACCTTAGAAAGAAGTATAGAGTTCTGCATAAGATAGCTCAATTTAACTGGTTCCCTTCCATACACAAGAACTAAGTCAAGGAAGATAGGGTGAAATTTCTATTCTATTTGGGCACCAATAAGCCAATTAACTTAGGATGGTGAACATATAGATTGATTATTTAGATTGCACCATAGAAGTTTGATTATCATTTGCATGTATTACCTTGTTTGATTCAAGAAATTTTGGCACAAAATGGTGTTCCCTATGTCCAAAAGAAAACATTGAGACTCTGTCAAAATCTATCACAAAAGGATTTCTGCATAGATTGCATGACAAATCTGATTTGCCTACCCCTGAACTGAGACCAAGAAGGGTTAGAAACAATCCCATGAGCAATATGGAAGAGCAGCTTGCTTTGATAAATTCTACTTTGATATTGTGTAGCATATCAAGGAAATCAAAGCAATACAATCTAAATTGGAGAAGAAGTTAACTGGAAAATCTGTTGCAGATGAAGAATAACCACCTATGTAAACTGAAGATGTGGTGGTAGAGCATCTAGCAAAGCCAATGCCAGAAGAGGATCAAGGTGAACAAAATGTTGTTGAGACAAACAAGGCAACATAAAAGAAGAAAAAGAAAAAGGGAGCAAAGAAGAAAGGAACTGAATTGAAGAGTAAGAAAAAGCTTAAAATGATAAAGAAGAAATCTGACAAGAAGAAGAAACTAGTTGTAAAAGCAGTTCTAGAACTGCAAGATGAATCCTTGTCAGAAGAACCAACTTAAAAGGAAAAAGCTAAGCCACAATTTCACCAGCTCTTGATGTAGAGCCAGTAGAAACTGTAGAGGAGATCCCAGCCAAGCTTGCAGCAGAATCTTTCATGGATTTGCAACAACTAGCATATGAGTATTAGCCCATAGAAATTAGTACTGAGAAAAGAGAAAGAGAGATTAGACAAATTGTGGCCGAAGTTACTACTTCCACCACTAGCATATCCGACCAGCAAGCTACTTCAACAGTTTCTTAGCAATCCACTCCCTCATCTACTAGCAACTAATTCAAGACAAAAGCTGGGAGAGGCAAACGACAACTAACCATTCCTTTCTCACCCCGTCATCACAAATCTGCCAAATTAAACTGATCCAAGTCTCTATTTTTCTTTTTTTAAGACCTTGTGCTGAAACTAAGGGGGAGAGGTTTCTGATCACTTTGATGATTTGATGACTGTTAGTTTTTTTTATTTAGTGTTTTTTTCTGGTATTGAACTGAAAGTAGTAAGGAGGAGTCTTACATTTTACTTATTTCATGTGATCTTATTTGTGTTTTTATTTGCAGGACGTAATTGATTTTGTGTTTGTTATTTGCATGAATATTTATTTGTTTATTTGTTTAATGCTTTTACTTCATTAACTCTGATAGTTTGTGACTTTCATTGTAAAGTATTTGATAAGTTAGTCAATTTCATCTGTTTTTAAGTGTGAATATGGGTTTTCCGTATTCACGCCATTAAAGGTGGATAAAAGTCGAACGAAACTCGATTTGAAATTGAAATTGATTGCATCGGGAGGAGAAACTACACAAGATGGTCCATTACTCCTTACTGGATTCATGTAATCTCTGAGGATTCTTGGTTGGCTTTGATCATTTTGTTGGGAACGATTGTCCCCTTTATCTGTGAAAATTTCCACATGATTGTCGGCCATATTTTCTAAGGAAGATGATTTGTTTCTAACAAGTCTACCACTAGATGTTCGTGACCAAATTTTCATGCAAATTTGAAAGAGAAAAGAAAAGATGAATGCACAAAAAGAAAATTAAAAGATCTAAAAAAAGGGAATATTACAATTTTGCACACCAAATTTTACCTTCTCGACAACGGCACCAAAAACTTGACGCATCCAAAAATAGGATTATCTCCCAAGCATAAGAGTTTTGAAGTAATAAACATGGCAAGACCATTGTCGATCCACGAGGAAAGGGATTTAACGGTACAAACTATAGAACGAGAGAATAAGATATGAATAATGTAAATAAATGACAAGATAATATTAACAAATATAAGTAAAGATGGTAGGCCGTACTACCGACCATTCATATGTAAAACAAAAGCAAAAGATGGTAAAACCATTCATGAAAACAGGTGGTAAAACTTGTCATAGCAAATGAAGGGTCATTTTCATAAATAATAAACAAGAATACTTAAAATACACAAATTAGAGAATTAACATAAAAATAATGAACGTTAAAGTTTGGGGATCCACCCTTGATATTTCAAATAAGGATAAGCAATCCGATTATAATTCAATTGGAATCCACAAATCAAAGAGTTTCCAATCAAAAGGTATGTCATTTAAGCCTATTTTAGTTATATGAATTATATTTGTTTCGTTACCAATATTTGTACCACTTCTTGTAAATAGGTTCAAACATCAAATGTCTCAATCACCATATTTCTACAACAAATCAAGGTTCCTAACTAGACTTGTGTCGGTAAGGAAGAACCATACAACATGTACAAAGGATCCAAGCATTTGATGTGCTAAGGAATGGATCAAGAACTCCACTTCACGAGTGGTGTCAAGATTGATTAAGAAAATAAATATAAAACATATAAAATAAACAACACAAGATTATGATTATTAAGCACATGTCAAGGGTTATAAAATCCTTATTCCCATAAAGGGTTTCCCTTTTCACTTTAGCAAGACATTATGCAAGAAAGAAAATAAATTGCAAAAAGAAAATGATTCATTAATAACATTAAGAGAAAAAACACGAGAGAGAAAACACAATAATAAGAGATCCCAGCCAAAGCCAAGATATCCTAATGGGTCACAATGCACCTTTATTTATAGATATATTCGGGGGCAAACTTGTCAAATTACAAAAGGATAATTGTAAAATATATTGCTGACAATTTGGATTATATGTGCACCAACTTTGACCACCAATTTTAACATCGAATTATTTAGAATTTTGATACATGTCTTCATGAAAGTTGTAGGTATTTCTCTTAGCTTTCCAGAACATCCTGATTCACATGATTTGGATACGTATATCAAGAGATATAGTCAAAATATGGAGGCATGGTCAGGCTAGGCCGAAACTACATATAGGTTCATTTCAAGCCCATTTTTGGTCCACTAAAAGCCCAAATTTTATAATACTTGTGAAATACAATCTTGAAGATGATTTAATAAGCTTTTCAATTTCACCATTTTGATCTATAAATAGAAAATTATCCTATTTTACCGAACCCATAACAAAAACTAAAATTAAGATGAAGTTAATTTAAAGATGTAAAGACTACAAATATTCTTAAGTTGAGGAATTTAATGACATTACTAATGCAATATGATGAATTAAGCTCATATTAAGCATACATATTTAAGTGTTCATAAGAAAACTGTAGCTGAGATATGATTAAAGCTTGAAAACCTTTATATGACTAAGAATTTTTCTAGTAGGTTGTATTCGAAAGCTAAATTTTTTTACATTCAAAATGGTTGAGGACAAGAACTTGGAAGACCACATTGATGAATTTAACAAGCCGTGCTTAGATTTAGAAATACACAAATTGAATATGATGATGAGGATAAGGCATTGGTGTCGTTGCATTCTCCTCCGAAATCATATGATACTTTTGTACATATTTTGGAGCATTGTAGGGAAACATTCTCACTTGGTGATGTTATTGGTGCACTGAATTCGAAAGATCTCCAAAGGAAGTATGAGTTAGGTGAACACTCGAGTGAAGGGCTGCATGTTAGAGGTAGGAGCAATAAAATGCTGTAAATCACACTTAAGGGTAAATAAAAAAGGAAGAAAGCTGTAAAATGCTTCCACTGTCATAAGGAAGGGCATATTAGGAGGCTTTGTCCCAAGAGAAAGAAGAACGAAAAGGGTAAAGAGCCAAAAAAGGGTGATGTTGCTATTGCAGAGGATGGATATGGGAGTTTTGATGTGTTGGTTGTGACCACTAAAAACTTAAAAAAGGAAAGGGTCTTGGATTCTTGTTGTTCATTTCATGTGACGTCAAATAGAAGCTGGTTCGAATCCTATGAGAAGATTGATGGTGGACAGGTGTTGCTGGGTGACAACAAAACTTGTAGCATGGTGGGCATAGGAACAGTTTAGTTAAGACTCATGATAGTATAGAAAGTGTTTTGATAGCTGTGAGGCACATTTTGGAGCTAAAGAGAAAGTTGATTTTGCTTGGTATGCTTAATTCTAATAGCTGTAGTTACAAAGGGGAGAATGGCACCTTGAAAGTTGCAAGAAGATCCTTGGTTGTAATGAAAGGTGTGCAAGAAAATGGTTTGTACATTCTCCAAGGCAACACCACAATTGGAGAAGCGGGTAGGGTATCGGGCATGGAAGATAAAGCCTACTTATGGCATAAGAGACTTGGCCATGTAAGTGAAAGAGGGCTTCAGGAGCTGCAGAAACAACATCTGCCATGTGGAGAGAAATTGGGGAAATTTAAGTTTTGTGAGCATTGCATGCTTGGCAAGGAAACAAGGGTAAAATTCGATTCCTCATCCTACACTGCAAGGGAAACTCTCAGTTATGTCCATTCTGATCTATGGGGTCCATCTACGCATGCAACTTTAGGTAAAGGTAGATACTTCATGCTCATTATTGACAACTACTGAAGAAAGATGTGGGTATACATCTTGAAGACTAAGGACGACGCACTCAAGAAATTTAAAGATTGAAAAAAGATGGTTGAAATCCAAACAGGTAGAAAAGTTCGAAAGCTTAAAAGTGATAATGGTTTGAAGTTCTTAAATGAAGAGTTCAAATAGTTTTGCAACAATAAAGGAGTGGTGAGACACAAGACGTTATCTGGGACATCGTAGCAAAATGGCTTGGCTAAAAGAATGAATAGAACACTTCCTGAGAGGGTTAGATGCATGTTGTTGAGTGCTGGAATGCCCAAGAAGTTCTGGGGAGAACCAATCAACATGGCAGCACACTTGATCAATAGATGTTTGTCAGCGACTATTGTTTCAAGACACTTAAAGAAGTGTGGACAGGTTCACCTCTGAGCTACAACATTTGAGGGTGTTTGGTTGTGTAGGGTACACACATATCAAGCAGGATAAGCTGGAGCCAAGGGCAAGGAAATGCATATTTATTGATTATCCAGATGGTTTAAAGGGTTACAGGTTGTGGTGGCAAGAGTCTAATGTTTGAAAGTATTTCACAAATAGAGATGACACTTTTACCTAGTCAGAGTTCTAATTTGGGGCTCTTCGAAACCTCAGTTGAAACCTAGTGAGAATGTTATAGATGTAGTTAGAGTTGGGACTAAGGTAAAGCTCCATAATGATAAAGATTCTTGGACAGAAGAGACAGGTGAAACGGTTGAACATGATGACTTTAAAGAAGGTCCTGATGAGTCTAACGACTTAAGAGACTATCAACTAGCAACAAATCATGCTAGCAGGACAACAATGGCACCAGTGAGGTATGGTTATGTTGATCTTATAGCTTTTGCATTGTCAGTGTCTGAGGAGATTGATGGTAGTGAGCCTAGAAGCTATAAGGAAGTGATGGCTAGTAGAGATAGCACTTATTGGTAGTAGGCAATGAGGGAGGAAATGGATTCTTCAAATAAGGATCATACCTGGATTCTAATTGACAAGATTTCTAGGCAAAAGGTAGTACTGTTTAAATGGGTGTTTAAACGAAAAGAAAATGCCTGTGGGGATGAAAAGCCTAGGTAGAAGGCCAAGTCGGTGATAAAAAGATTCACTAAAAGGAAGGCATTGATTTCAATGAGTTTTTCTCTTCTGTGAAACGCACGTCCATTCTTGTGTTACTAGCTCTAGCAACCCAGTTCAATATGGAGTTAGAGCAGATGGATATCAAAATTGCATTCCTTCGAGGTAATTTGGAGGAGAGGATTGTGATGGCATAACCTGAAGGATTGTGAAAGTAGGATGTTAAAACAAAGTGTGTTTACTAAAAAAATCTATGTATGGCCTCAAGCAGTCATCGAGACAATAATATTTGAAGTTTGATGAGTTCATGATCAAACATGGGTATGCTAGAAGTAGATATGATTGTTGCATGTATGTCAAGTGGTTAAACAATGGAGTTGGGATTTTCTTGTTTTTATATGTTGATGACATGTTGATTGCATACAAACATGGAAGAAATTCGAAGACTAAAAATGCAGCTAAACAAGGAATTTGAGATGAAAGATTTGGGTTGTGCTAAGAAGATTTTGGGGATAAAGATCAGTAGAGATAGAGATAGAGGTTTTTTATTTTTGTCTTAAGGTGACTATATACTCAAAATACTTGAGAAGTTTAACATGGCTGGTGCAAAGAAAGTACAGATTTCTTTGGTAGCTCACTTTAAACTTTCACTATCATAGTCTCTTACAACTGATATAGAGAAGGAGGAGATCACTAAAATTCCATATGCTAGTGTTGTTGGAAGTTTGATGTACCCCATGGTGTGTACAAGACCTGACTTTGTGTATGCAGATTTTGCGGGTGATCTTGATAAAATAATATTGTTAACTGGTTATGTGTTCATGTTGTTTGGTTACACCGTTAGTTGGAAAGCCAACTTGCAATTAGTTGTTACCCTCTAAACAACTGAGGCTGAATATATAGCTACTACAGAAGCTGTAAAAGAAGCATTGTGGCTACAAGGACTTGTTGCTAAATTTGGTGTAAAACAAGACAAGGTAAAGGTGTTTTGTGATAACCAAAGTTCCATACATTTGACCAAAAATCAAATGTATCATGAAAGAACCAAACATATAGATATCAAGCTGTATTTCATTAGAGATGTTATTACTGAAGTGAAGGTTTTAGTAGTGAAGATATAGACTAAAAGGAATCTGGTTGATATGATCACTAAGCCCGTTATGAGTATCGAGTTCAACACTTGCTTGAATTAGATATGAGTAATGGATGAAACATTTTAGCTTGACGATGATCGTGGTTGGGAATCTATTATGGTGGTTTATGGTATGGAACACAAGCTTAATCTAAGGTGGAAATTTGTAGGATTGTGGCTTAACTTGTATTATGCAAACATAAATTTTACGCGGCAGCACCGCTGGAGTTGTGCAAGAGCGCCAGGATGTGGCATCAGACATTGAAGGCAGAGACTTTGCACCGGTGCACAAGGTTTGCTATGCAGGGGTGCCACCACAGGTAGTAACTTGGAGCAAGAGTGCTTGGAGTTCTACACATGATCGTAGGTTCAGGGTCAGGATATGCATCGAGGTAGAAAGTTCGCACCAGAGCATGAGAGTTATTGTGTAGGAGTGCAACTCCAATTTTCCTAGTCTAAATGGGTTTCTTTGCATGCAAGTCATTAGCTCATAGGCCTTGGAATATAAAAAGGGGACATATTTCCAGTGTAAAAATAGATATGAAAAAGCAGAGAAAAGATAGGAAAAAAGAGATTTAGCATTTAGAGAAATTGAGAGTTTCTTACAAAGAAAGTTAACTCAATTTCTTCTAGTTGTCCTTGTAAACACTCTTGTAATCTCTTATTCTTCGCCATAGTGAATTGTTCATCATTAGCAACTAAACATAGGATCAAATTTGTAGTCTGAACCTAAATATAAATTTTTGTGTCCTTGTGTTCTTTCTTTATTTTTGTTGCTTGGGTATGTGGTTGAAACACCTAGTTTAATTTCGCGTTAAGCTATTTGCGAGTGTGTGTGCCTCTCATCTTCGCAACATTTTTTTTAACTATAAAAGAACTACTAGTCTTGATATGGCCAGTCTACTTGCTCTTGTATGTTGATGATACATTTATAGCTAGTAAGGCAATTTCTAAAGTTTAGAACTTGAAGGAGTTGCTGCAAACCGAGTTTGACATGAAAAACCTAGGGAATGCTAGAAGGATACTAGGGATGGACAATCGCAAACATAGAGACAAAGTTCACTTTGCTTGTCTCAGAATATTTATTTTCAAAAAGTCTTACATTGATTTAACAAGGGTGCTGCAAAGGTATTAGTGTACCATAGCAACACATTTTAGACTCTCATAAAAGCAATGTCCCAAGACAAATAAAGAGAAATTGCAAATTAATAGGATTCCATATATGAATGCAATAGGGAGTGTTATGTACTTGATGGTGTGTGAGCGTCTAGATATTACACAGTCTATGTCAGTTATCTATAGGTTCATGAGAGTCTAGCTAAGGTTCATTGGGATGTAGTTAAATGGCTGCTGAGATACTTAGAGGGATCAACCGATAGAGGATTGATGTTTGGCATAATAGAACAAGAAGGAACAGTTTTGAAGAGTTTTGTAGATGCAGATTATGCAAGGCATCTTGATAAAAGGAGGCCTTAAACAAGCTGTGTTCACATTTAGTAGAGGATGTATAGTTAGAAAGCTCAATTATAGTCCATTGTTGCTTTATTGACTATAAAGTATGAATATATAGTTGTTACTAAAGCTATAAAGGAGGCTTTATGGCTTAGAGGATTGGTAGATAAACTTGGAGTATAACATGAGCCTTTGAAAGTGTTTTATGATAGCTAAAGTGCTATACATCTAACAAAGAATCAAATGTATCAAGAACGTACTAAGCATATTGTTATCAGGTTGCATTTTGTTCATAACGTTGTAGCTGAAGGGCGTGCAAACGTAGAGAAAATTTCTACATAAGATAATCTAGCTAATATGGCTACAAAGGTGGCACCCTTGAATAAGTTCTTGTATTGCCTGGATCTGTTGAAGGTCCAAGATAAGGTTCCTCGATTAATTCTGTTTATGGAAGGCCGCAGTGGTATGAAAATGGAGGATTTGAGATCCAAGGTGGAGATTTGTTTTTATTTGGCTCTCAAATTTGGTAAAAGTCAGACAGAAGCCCTTAAGTTTTGCTTCAAAGGGCACTGAGCCTAGGCTCAAAAGTTACTAGAAGATTTTGTCCTGTAGGTAGAGAGCATGGGGTCGTGACTTATTAATAATTTGAACTAAAAATATAATTCTTCAAATATGTTATAGAGTTCTATTATTAATTATAGTTAAGACTCATTTTGTATCATTTCTTTTGATTGAAAATGGGTTCATTGATAAATTAGAAAGAGATAGAGATTTATGGGAAGAAATAAAATAGGAGTGTATGATCAAGTAAACTAAGAATATAAAAGGCATAAGAGATAAATAGATATTGAGGAAAGAAAATAAATTTTACTTGGACTTTTAATTGCTACAACATTATAATAAAGTAACTTGGTCCCTTGATATATTCATTTAAATGTAATAATTTATTTATTTTTTTTTAACTCTACATGACTTATTTTATTAAATGAATTAAAAAAAGTAACCGTGCTCATTCGTGCCTATTCATGTTTATTATGCTTTGTGCTCGGCACGGTCCAATCATGCTTCGTGCTGGCATGGCCCATCGTGCCAAACTTTTAAGTCTAGTCTAATCCAATCCTAATTTTGTATTGTACCATGCAGCTATAGTATTTGTGCTCATGCTGTACTTGTACTATATGATTTCGTATTGGACCATGTTGTGTTCGCGCTTGGCCCGACCCTTTTTACATGTCTACTTGCAAATTGCAATGTGCAAAATTATACGTTCAAATATGTTCGAATGGATCTATAAATTTTGTTATTCCGAACCATCGACTATCATACATGACACGACTCGACCCTAGCTATAGAGGTAAATCGTGCCTAAAACTGTAGACTACAACTATTACTTACCTCTTATCTTTCTCATGAAGCAAACTTGGAATTAAATTCAAGACAATATAAAACTCCAATTACAATAACAAATAAAACTTTTATAAACATATCATCAGAACCTTAGTGGAATTACTGAATACATCCTTGCACCATCACGTGGCTTAACCTCAAACTTGCTACTAAGATCATACCTTGCTTTCAGCTGGGGTAGGAAAAGGGTTTAAAAGAAAAAGGAGTGAGTATAAAACTCAATGAGTGAAGATATAGGTATATTAAAAAATTTTTGAAAACATTATACTATTATAAAACAAAATCTTTGCTCTATTAAAATAACTTTTTACAAAAACTTCTAATAATTGGGGTGCAATAAAAGTATATATCATCTAATCTTTAAAAAAAATTGAATAAAGAAGCTATTGAATTCTTTAAATACCTTTGCTTATTTCTATACTTTTAAAAAACAGTAAGGAAGATAATTTTCTTAATTACATAAAACCATGCTCATAATAATCGTGCTAAAAGACTTGTTCAATGCTATTTAAAACATTAAGGCATGGTTTTCATTAAGATCCTCTTTTAAATAACTTCGGTAAATAATTCTACTCATGAGAAAAAATGAATTATCATCATAAAAATCTTTTTAAATATTTATGAAACCTTATGCAATTTTGTTAAAAATGCTTCTTTCTTAAACGAACTCATGTAATCATATTTAAAACACTTTGATATACTAAGCAAATATCTCAGAATGCAGCTGATCATACCTGGTAGGATCTAACATTGTGCAAGCTGAGCCATCTACTAAACTGGTCATACACATGCATAGAGTTGCTCCTAGAGGGCTAAGCGCTCATATCACACATCCCAAAGTCTCTATGTGTGTCTGAACGGATCCCAAAGACCACTATCTGTAGTACTATTGAAGTGAATCTGCTATCTCACTGTCCAACGCTGGGTATTAGCTTAGGATACCATAACTATATTTTCTTATCTTTGTTAAAACTGATTTTTTTAAAAAGGGGTTTGTATGCTAAAACCTTTTTTTTATGCAACTCGTCAATCGTTAAAAATTTATGCAAGGTACAATTGAAAATATTTAAATCATTTAAAATCCATGATGAACATCTACAAGACAAAAATTTCAAATACTTTGAGAAAATCCTTGAAATAAAATTTGCTGTGATAATTGTAAATATCATGCTTTAACACTATTTCTGTAAAATTGTAAAATATATCTTTTTGATAAATTATAAAGCACTATGAATACAAAAATCTAAATTTGCATTTCTAAATGTTATATATTGTTCAAAACTAATTTAGAAACTAATTTGTTTGAACACTCTACTGACTCAAATCAACTGTAATAAATAGTGCTATATTTATCTAAAGAAAACTTATAAAAAACTAGCTTGAATATTTCTAAATTTACTGAAAGTAAGAGAATCTAAGAACCAACAAAGAAACTAGTAAACATGCTTTCTTCATTTCAACCAGAAATTAATTTGTTAATTGCTTTAAAAATTCTAAATTTGCTAAAACATCATGACTATTGTTTCCAAGAAAAAATAAATAAACATTATTTAAATAAAGAACTAAGTATGCTTCTCAATTCATCTAGAAAATAAATTTGCTAATTACTTAAAAAATTTCATTCATAAAAATGGTATTTAAAATATATTTATAACTTATGAAAGAAAACATGATTTTCCCACTCACTAGTCTTGTTGCACGACTTAAGCTTCGTTGTAAATCCAAGAGACGTTTCCAACCACCTTGTCATCTCATCTCTTCTTCAATGAAATTCTTCTGGTTCTAATCATCATAAAAGAAGTCATCATATCATATTTAACTTGAATGTTTATGATTCCCAATATCCAACTTCATATCTTAGTCGAACCAATACTAATTAACTCCAGTTTCAAAATTTCAAAACAGAATATGTTAGTTTTATGATTTTTAGTAAAATAATATACTTATCCAAATGATCTAAGATTTTATATAGGCTATCTTGACAAACATATCTCGCCCCATATAAATTCTTACAGCATTCCAAATTTGTTAAACACTTCAAATAATTTAACTCTTGAGCTACAACAAATTTGTAAATCAGCTTCTTGGACTTATCTCTCTCTATTCAAAAATGCATTACAATTCATGGTAAATTGCTAAAATCACAAAACTTTGCAAATTTAAACTAGACATAAAAAAACGAATTAACAAAATGTTATATTTTTATAAGACCTCTAGATACCTCAAATGATTTTTACAATACAATCCTCCCGCATAAAAATGAAAATTCCAGTAGTGAACAGTAAAATTCGAAAATTCATATAAAATTACATACTTAACATTTTTTAGTGAAACCGATTTTAATCCAACACTTAGATGTCTGTTTTAGCATATATAAACTTAAGGATCAAATTCAAAGCCAAGTAATTATAGAAATTTTTGTAATATCTACTGTTTACAGCAAATCTCGATTTTGATCACCACTTCTCAAAACCTTTGCATTTCAATGAATAAAGCAATAAACATCAAAGAAGAGTGAAGTACCTTGAATGGGACTTCCAATTTCATCTTTGATCTTCTCTCTTTCTCTAGCTTCTCTTTCTAAAGCTTCCTATGCTTGCTAACATTCCCTCATTTGAGATTTCCTTTAATAAAACAAACAATACAACATCTTTAGAAACCATGAACTTACCTAATTTATCTTCTTCAAACGGCCCCATTTGAATTCTTCAACATGCCTCCTCTCTGTTTCAGCTCTCCCTATAAACTTCTCTTCTCTTCTCTTTTATTTCTTGTTTTTGTTTTTATTTTTATTTTTTTCTCTTTTCTTGTAAGACATGTAAATAAAAGGGGCTAGGGCTTACCATGTGGGTTGGACGTAATGGGCTTCTTGCAAGTGGCCAAAAGAGTGGGGTGCTTATCAAAATTAACGAGCCAACCCTTATATTAGGATTTAAAAATTCATGGGCCTTACAACACTCCCCCTTAAAAGAAATTTCATTCTTGAAATTGTGGACTAAATTTCAAAATGTTTAAATTGCTAAAGTCATGAAAACATACTTATATCATACCACATAACATTCATTATGTATAACCACACTCTGAGAATCATGTAACCACACTCTGAGAATCATGTAATCATAAAATAGTTTTGGCTCTAATTGCTACAAAACAATTTCACCTTCTATGTCAATCAACATTTGTTTTTACTTTTGGAAGATCCAATTCCAATCCTTTCAACTTACTTTTGCAATAACTTCTTCTTAACTTCTCTCATTTATATATTTACTTCTTGAAACTAATAACGAGTGTACCAAATTAGCATGACTCAACCTAACTATCGCTATACTTAAGATCCCAGTGCTTCAAAGGAAAGCAATAACTAAGATAAGTCATTACTAAAGGTACACTCTTTATACTTATACTACACAAACTTGTTAAAGCAATTGCAACAACTGTTCCTAATTTGAAAAATTATTTAAAATACTATGGAATGCATCTATGAAAAATATTGATGAAAGTTCGACTAAGTTTCTCTTTGCCTTTTCAAACTTAACCAATCTGCAAATTATCTTCAAATAACATTTCCAAGATACATTTCCATTAACTCAACTTCTTCAAAGACTTTGTCGCCATCACATTTCAATCATGACAATTTTCTAATATAATATCATTAGTCTCAGAACCTTTAAATGCTTCACTACAACAAAATATTTAATTAACCACTTTAAATTTACAACTAGATGTATGCCAACTGTCACAACCCGCACCTAATATAGTAATATTGCAGTGGAAAAGAGCTTGCCAAGGGAATACAGTCGTCACTATACTGACTTTAACTGTTCGAATACCTGAGATACACAATAGATTAGTGAGTATGAAACTAAGTAAGTAGCTAGAATTATGAAAATTGGGATAACACTCAAAATAAAACAATTAATGGCGATAACCATTTTAGAATATAACTACTGTTAAATACTTATTCCATAAGTCACAAATTACTGTTCATTTCTTGGTATACAAGCCACCAGTGCCCTACTAAGAGAGTCAGAACATTAATTTCATTACCCAAGGATCACGCCCCTACGCGAGGTAACTAGCGCGGCGATGCCAAGTTTCTGGTTTCCAATCTATTGCAAATTTTAATTTTGTGCTCTTATGCCAAGGAAGAGGCGTGCCTGCACCAACTCTCTGTTCTCTCTTAGTTGAGTCTGTGCAAGTGGTGCTCTAACACAAAAGGTATGGCATAGCAGTGCCAATTCTCTACCTAGACCTCTTTAGGTCAGTTAAAGATGCACTCTTGCGCCGACCTTGTATCATTGGCCAATTTCCTAGACCAATTACTCATTTATCCAGTCACATTTCTAATTCCATAAATACTTGTCTATGGGTAATCAAACATGGCTTTTTCATGTTAAAGCTCATCACATATACCCATACATACACCCATTTATATACATGTCTTATTTACAAATAAACTTTTCACAAGTCTATCACATCCTCGTGTGCTCCTATAAACACATAAATCATTCACATATGAGTTTTCACAAGCTAGCTACATTGTTCATATAGATATCCATTTCACATAATTTTGAAAGCTTCCACAGTACAGTTAGAGATACTTAGGAACAGTGCTATCTAATCAAAGTAGGACTTATCATATCACAATCAGGTCACATATATGGGCCCACATCACATAGTCACCTATTGGCGGTATCCGTAGGTAAGGCATCGTCGCAGTGAGTATTTCTCACATTGTACGAATCCGCCATCACTCGATGGTAACAGCCATATAGTCCTGTTGGACTCTATCCTGCCACACGGAACAGTACATATACATAGAGATGCCTACAGTTGAGATAACTCAAGGTTAGTATGACAATCCGAGCGATACTGGACCCATGCTACCGAATCCCATGCAGGGAAACACATGGTCCAGACCTCCCCTCAAGCTCTGAGAGCTAAGTATCCTAAGTTGTGGCATGCCACTCACATATCAGTTTTCACATTTAGTCACACAAGTGAAGCTCCATATTAAGCTTTCACTCACATATCACATTTCACATTTCAGTCACATAAATGAAGCTCTATGTCAAGCTTCTAACCCAATCACAACTTATCACAATTCATGCACCATAATGCTATCATTTAATGGTATAAAATTTCATATTCGACATTCAATATATTCCCATGGGCTTGGCATGTAATTTCAAATTCATAACACATCACACAACGATGCATGCCTTCGCACATCACAGTATTGCAATTCACTTTCATAATTGAGGTTCTACGTAGGGTTGTCATCAATCACATATACATTCATAAATACAATAAGCCTACATATCTCATATACATTTATGGATGCGCACAATCTACACATTGGCATCATTTCTACATACATGGAACCCCATTGACTTCTTTATTAGTGCCAACCCTTCCATTACTCTTCGATGTATTTCAATCATATCGTTGCACAACTATGTCCATGTATAACTGATCTCATTCATTTTCCACACATACATATTCATGGCACTCTAATTCACATGTTGTTTCATGGACATTCATTTGTCATGCCATCTCACACGAGGAAATAGTGTCCTAGAGCGCTTGGCATGCATTTTATTCTTTATATACATACATCGTTTCATTGGCAATGTTATTCAAGCCATATCACAACAAATTCAGGTATATGAGGGCACATTCACATTTTTATATCTCACACACACAAAATTTACACCAACATATAACTCACATACACATCAAAGTGTTTGAAATCACACATTTCATAAATCACTATAAACCCCAATTAAATCATTTTGCATATCAAGTTCCATGTATTCATGGCCCCATCCACATTCCATCAACACATTTCACATATATTCACAAACAAAATCATTAAACACATTTCATTAAGAATTAACAACTGTTGTGTCCTCAGAAGGGTCTAGCTACTTACCTGATTAGCCTCGCCACTTAATTTTGTTGTCCTGTATTTCTTGACAAGTAATTGTTTAAAGTTCATCTCTTCTTCTTCTCCTTCCTCTATGGTAACCATTGCCATAGTCATCACACACTGATTGGTGTCCATTTAGAAAGAATTAAACCCCTTATAGGTTAACAATATTTCAACCAACCAACAACATCATTTATTAAACACTATCATACACACATATTGGTTGGATTATTATAATAAAGGGTTATTCATTTCTGACCACCACCCAACTTCATGGAACTCAAATAAACATACACATTATAGTCCATAAATTTTATTGAGTCAAAATAAGGTCATACATCCCTTGAAAATCCTTATTTCATTCACACAGCAAATCTGTCTACAGACCTTTCAACTAAATAGTGCAACTTTGAAGAATTTTATAAAATTATACAATACTCAAATCTCTACTAAACTTTTCAGTCTAGAACTAGACACATATAAGAGTCATTCTCCCAAAAATCATGATTTTCTAAGGAGTTTAAGTTAGTCAAATAAAATTTCCTCCAGATGCTATGTTATGGAAATTGTCATTCACAATTCTTTAAGTCTAGCTTTGGAAATTCATAAAAATTCATGAACAACTTTAAAAATCATGAAAATTTGCAGGCTAACAGAAAACATATCCAAAGGTTTTCATATTAAAAATCAATAAATTTTATAAAGATTTGCCCCCTCAAGTCGAGTTCATTTCCCATGCCCTATTCTAAAATAGAGGAATTCACAATTTTGAACTAGAATTTCAAAAATTCATTACAATTCACACACTACGAATTTTTAAACCTTTCAAAACTCCATAAACTCCTTGATATGTCTAGTTTACCATGTAAAAATTTTAGAGTCAGCAAACAACCATGGAATTTATGGGAATTTTCGGACTTAGCATTGTTCAGAAAAACAAGTCTGCAAGATTCATGCTCATACTTTACTTCTAGCTTCCTAGCATCATCAAATCTTTAAATTCTTCCATAGTTCACTCTAACTCATGTCTTTCTAGCCATTTATAGCATATGCCTAATGTGAAATATCACAGACGACAATATACCATCACTTAATTGCATGGGTATGGCTAGAGCTAGAGATAGAAGAGTGAATCTTTACCTCTTGGACTCTTGTTTCCTTCATCTCCTCTTGATTCCATGGCAAAATTGGGACAAATAGGGAGAGAGGCTACTGGACGTTTCAAAGAGAAATGGGAGAGAAAATGAATCTTTCCAAAGTTATCCCATGCTTTATAGATATACATCACACAACAATTTCAATTAAGCCCTTACACTTTCTTAGCTTTTCACTCACACCCTTCCATCTCTCATCTTATTTCTTCGCTCTCCATATATATATTCATACCTCATAATGTTAATAATACATATTTTTACAATATACATGTAAGTTAAACTTAAAATTTGGAGTGTAACACCCACGATGTAGAAAAAATATATTAACCATGTATAAGATTTGGACGTTTTTAAAAGTTATTATAAATTGCATTCAACAATTTAGGAACATGATGTGGTTAATATGATTGATTTTTTACTACGTGAACTGTGTGGCATGTGGTAAATTATTAATAGCTACTACTTACCTTTACATGTGCATGGTTAATGGGTACTTTATTAATAATGTGGACTTAATGACATGTGATAAGTATTTAACAGTCTACCACACGCATGAACACATGGTTAATATTTATTTTATTCACAACCGATCCTGCAACACACGTGGTTGATATTTTTGAAAGGCCACGGTACTTATCAAGTAATTAATATTAATAATACTAAAATATTAACTTATGGAAGGAGTTAAAATCACAATACACCAACTATCAGTTTAGTTTTGGTTTCCCGCTAGTGCATAGTCGGGTTTTAACCTTTATATTGTAAAACCCTAAATTATTTTTTTCTTCCAATCGTGAAAGGTAAGTATCACAAGTTTTTAAGTTTAATTCTAATAACTGAAAATTTCTTATTATTCATCTTGTTTGCTATTTATTTGTATTTATTTGTATTCAGTTTTAATTCAATTCATCCTACCAAAGAGTGCAATTCCAATTCAATAAGGTATGAACTTAATTTTTTTTTAGAGATTTTCTAGTCTCATATTATGTTAATTTGTAAAAATTTAAAATAATTAGTTTGTTCCTATTGTAGTCGTAGTTGTTATTGAGTTGTCATCGAATATACCTTCTATTGGAATGATAAATTATAATTTTTTGGATTGGCATCAATGTTTCAATTGGAGGTTGGTTCTATTTTTCTTGCTAGGTTAGTCTCTATTTTTTCTTTTTCCAAGCCGCTACTACTCCCCACAAGAGGAGCAGCGCCATGAGGTATTTTGATTTCAGTGCAAACATTTTTTGTATTTTCGCGTAGGGTTTTCAAGTACTTTGTGTTTTGCTTTATGAAAGATAAAAAACCAAAACTAAATAAGGAAGGAGAGAGAGATGCAATGAAAGAATCCCAGTCAAAATTTGCATAACTTGCACATCATTATTAGTATATACATAATTTTTGGTTAATTAATATATATTTTATTAAAAAGAATCACACATAGGAGTCTCAAAGAAATTTACACTTTTCGGCTACATCCAGAAACCTGCTGTAGTTGTTAATAACTTGTACGTAATTATTAGTGTATACATGTATAACTTTTCAATCACTATGCATTAGCAAGAATTCTACAGACATCTAGGTTTCTTTCTTTTCTAAAATAAAATATAAACACCAGTTTTTTTTTTTTAACTCAGTTTGCTAAGTAATATAATCACTATATTCTTTATTCATCATTATATCTCAAAATTTAATCATTATTTTACTTGGTGGGTCATGCATCAGTATTATGTACTTGGTTCACTATATACCAAGTATTGCTATGAAACTAGATTTTGCAGCTCAATCTATTGGTTTCTTATGAGTTTTTCAGAGTTGTTTGAATTTTGTTAAGATTTTAATCTACTTTTTTTTAATCATAAA
Organism: Boswellia sacra; assembly: GCA_013180625.2. Taxonomy (NCBI): domain Eukaryota; kingdom Viridiplantae; phylum Streptophyta; class Magnoliopsida; order Sapindales; family Burseraceae; genus Boswellia; species Boswellia sacra. Next base: position 42,448 of record SNVD02002278.1, on the reverse strand, counting down.
TCACGTGTGTATATTGTATAATAGACTTTGGATCCCCACAAGAGGCGCAACAACAGGTCACAGGGTTTTCAAGTATTTTGCTTTGTATATATATATATATATATATATTGCATTTTTGTTTTTGATTTTGTTTATGATGTTTCAACAAGTGCAACATAGGTGCAGTCACCACTATGTAAGTATTATCTGCAAGTATTTGCGCATGATGACCTTATACAACTTGGTTTAAGCCACAATTTTTTATGTTATCTTTCAACTTTTTTATTAGTGAGGTATTTTCCTAGCAACACCTTTATGAAACTACAATAAACTCTCTTTTTCAGTTTATTGTGTTACAATGTGTACATTGGATGACTTTTTCAGGCTTTTGGTTGTTAAATTACATAGCAACAACCTGTGGGCCCTGAACTAGAATATATTGCTAGATAATAGGGTTAGTCAAGATTTCTAACTCAACTTCCAAGACAAAAGAGAAGAAAAATTGAGTGCAAATTCAGTTCTTTTTGTCTCATCTCAATTTAAATTTTCAACAACATATGATACTATCATTATTAATTATTATTGGCCTCATTTGCCTTTATTCACTGGTTTCACAGTTTTTTTTGGTGATCATAACATATCTTTTTAACTCTTATTATATGTTGAATTAACAATATTTAACTTGTCGATTTAATTAACTATAGAAGTTAGAGTTGAATTCAACTAATTGCCAAGTTCAGCTTCGGTCGAAAGTAAAAAATTTAGGAATTTTTATTAAAGGAAAATTTTATTTGAAACTCTGCGGCTCTTCCAATAATTATAAAATTTTATTATAGATATTTATTCCTTTTGTGCATTGGCTTCGTGATTGTATTGGGTTTATAGAGGTTTTTTTTTTTCTTTCTATTTCGTTACTTTGTCTATTTATTAGTCACACACTATTGTATTATTATATCATTTTGGAGAAATTACACATTTGTTTGAAGCAATTTATCATTTAGATAATATATTATCATTTATTATTTTAGTTGTATTAAGTATATTCACATAAATTCTTTTTATTTACCATTAGAGACTAATTTCAATTTTTTTAAGGTACTAAATGTCTCTACATAGTCATTGGAATCATCAACTATTATAGAAAATGCACAAAAGAGAAAGGGTTGAGGTCCAACAAAGTTGGATTACAATGATTGTAACAAAGCTAGGCAAGAAGGGGTTAAGTGGAATGAAAAGGGTCAACCAGCTGGTAAAGCTTCAATTAAGTTAACCAGTTACATGGGAAGTCTAGTAAGACGTACGGAGCGTACAAGTAACTCATAAAGATTGGGACTCTGTACCTGACATTTTGAAGAATAGCTTAAGGGAAAATGTAAAGGTAATTGAAATATGTTATTAATTTGTTTTTTGTTCTTAAGTAATTTTGATTAAAATATCTATTTTGTTTGTTTTTGCATTTTAATACAGTAAAAATTTGACGTGGAAGAGTGTCACAAAGCTTATGTGATTAGTTCAATGGCTAGATATTGGTGACAATATAAAACCCAATTGAAAAAAAAAAGAAAGCCTTTGAAGCATATAGATGCATCTCAACAGATTCAATTGTTGAAGCCAGAAAATGTTCACAAAGATGAGGAATGGGAACAATTTGTTAGATATTGTCTTTCTCCAAAATTTGAGATACGAATATTAATTATTAGGATTGTTTTGTTTTAAAAAAATCTTAATAGTAAAGTATATTATTACTTATGTATTTACTTGATAGGCAACAAGAACGAAATATAAACAAATGCAAGCTATGAATAAATTGCCTCATGCGCTTAGTTGGCAAGGATATGCACGAAAGGAATAAATCATGGTAAGGGTAAATAATATAAAAAATTTATATTAGTTTTAAATCTAATTAAGGTCGATTATGTTTGATCTTATATGTAGAGAGAACAAAGTGAAAATCCAGAAGATGTTACTAGAGTTGATGTTTGGGTAGCTATACATTAAAATAAAGGTGGAACACCAATCAACGACTTTTGTTGATGAAAAGCTTGTAAGATGAGTAATCATATTTTTTCCCTTAATCTACTCTAAAATTGACACAAAGTACATCTAACAATGTATTTCATTCTTTTTTTTAATCTTGTGGAATGCAATAAATGAAGTTTCTAAAAAGCCAGATACAAATGATGTTACCTTTAGAAATGATGCAATCTCCTAAGTTTTGGTCCCTAAGCATCGAGGTCATTAAGTTAAAGGACTTGGTAAGGGAGCAACACCATCAAAAGTCGAAGCTTCTGTAGTTGGTAGGGTAAATACTACTCAACTAAGAGAAGATGTAAAAGGTCTTAATGCAAAAGTCATGGGTTTGATTGATTTTGTGTTTAGTTTGGTCCAGAATATGGTAAGTGTAGAAAGCTTTTCATTATCTTAATTGTTATTCTATAAATAATAAACTTATCAATTTGATTTATATATTTAATCATTATTACAGAGTGAAGACAAGGAAGCAAGTGTTTGGATGCATGATAGCTTTTCTAATATACTTAATCTGACTCAAAATCAAGTAATTCCAAAAATATATTCTCATTCATGTGTTTATTTCATTACATCTTAATAGATAACTTGTAAATTTTGAATTACATGTTTCCTAAATATAGTTTAAGGATAAAGGAGCAAATGACAGTTTAAATATTTTTGCAAATATGCTCAACCAATATCAGGTTACTATAAAAGATTATTTTAATTAATGATTTCATTGCATGATATTAGTTAATTTATGTTTTTAATCTATATAATTTTACTTACAATCTCAGGATAAACAACCAAGTGGTGAGATAAAAACGTTTTTGGATATGTTTAGTGATCAAAACCAAGTAAATTATAAAGGTTCTCCTTTATGTTCATGGTTATTTTACTACATTATAAACAACATGATCTATTACTTGTTACTTATAAAATTTTTATTTATTTTCGTAGGATAAAGGATTAAATGTTGGCACTGTTGTAGATGCTCATCAGGTAAAAAGAATAACAAAACACTTTTAAATTACGTTGATGTCGACTCCTCAAAGTTATTCTATAATAGCTATTCAAATAATATTATATTATTTATTTGTAGCATGGAATTGATCTTTTAATATAGTGAGTGAACCATCTTTTCATTGTTTTAAATTTTTTCTCGTGTTAAAATTTAAAATTATGAATATTTGTGATTTTTTAAACTAAATTGTTGTTATTAAGAATATTTATTGTCACTATGATCAAGTAGCATTATTGCAAAATATGACTTTAATTAAAGATCTTTTAGACAAAAGCATGTTTTTTTTTTATTCACTAAAAATATTTAAAATCCAGTTGGTTTCACCTGAATCTAACATTTCAATGAATTTTTAATGATTTTTTGAACATAGGTATCTAGCGTCCAAAATTATGATTTTCTATTATAACTGAGACTTTCAATACATTTTTAACTACTTTAGACTTGTCAAAAAATTCAGGTTTTTGGCATGGTGATTCTGATACATGTCTTTGTATCAATCTGGTATTTTTGTGATTTATGATTTCTTTATATTAAAAATGATTTTTTTGACGATAAGTAGATTAGTTTTGAAATCTATTCGATATGAATGAAGGCCTGTACATTGATGCTTATTTGAAGGGGTATTTTATGCCCAAATGACTTGAAACTTTTAATATCACACTATCAATATCTTTATAGTAACTCTGTATAATATTATGAATTTTTGTGTTAACATTAATTAATTAAAAATTAGTTAAAATCAGTTACTCCATTAGATTATATATGTTATTGAATATATAAAGGTGCTAGATTTAAGAGGGTATTTTATGTATAGTGTATAATTCTTATTGTATAAACAAAATTTCTGACATTACACTAACTCTTACTTATCTTCAATTGTTTATTTTAGTGTCACAACAATAGATTTCAAATATTCATGAAAGACAAATGGTTTCAATCCAAATGTTGCAGCCTTCTCTCAAGTAAGTTTATCTATCTTTACAAAATTTATACAAATATAATTCTTAAATCAAATGTTTGTTATAATTTTTCGATTAAAATTTACTATTGTTTCTAGTTTGTTGTTTATGATATAGATGTTCAAACCGAGTATTACCTTTCAAGGCGATTTCATTTGGAATGGAAAATGCAAGTTATTACATAGGTTTGCAACAAGAGAAGTGGTTGTTGAAGCTGAACTTGATACTACCAATCCTAAAGCACTTGTTCATCACATGGTTCTTGGTCCAAACTATTGGATAGTTTGGGTCAAAAGATCAATTTTTAAGAGAGTCCCACTATATCGACCTATAAGTGACATGCAAATCCTTGAAAATGCTTTAGGTAGTACAGTAGCATGGCCTTCAAAATACAAAACATTTGATGCTTAAGTAGTCATTTGTTTAGTTAGGATATTGCAGTATGTAGTTTCCTTATGTTATCATTAACTTTTAAGGATTTTATTTGGTCTTAGACTATATTACATTATATACTTTATTATTTGTCATACTTATAGAGAGTTTGTTTTTTGCAAATTTTACTATTGTTGAGTATGTCTGTGTTTGTTTTATTAAAATTAATTTAATACAAATTACATTATTATAAAATACAAATAAAATTATTATAAAAAACCAAGAAAAAATAAATAATATTAAATTTTTACAACTTGCACAATAAGTTACTACCCTGTACACATAATAGTGGTTAATTATAATTTTAATAAAGTTAATCAACAACTTGCATTTTTATGCTGTGATAATATTATCTACCACGTCCAAATATCATGTACTCATTTAAAAATTTAAAAAGATAACGTATATATTATGTGGTGGATAAGATAATTAACCACGTCAATAGTATTGTGGTTAATAAACAATTTGAATTAAGACAACTAACACGTGCATATGCAAGTGGTGGATGACAGATAATCTACCACATACATTTGCACGTGGTTAATAATTCTAATCAACAACATGTTAATTGCTTATTTACCTCATGTATTGGCATGTTATAAAAGAACTAGGCTTTCAACCACTCCTTGATACACCACAGACAAATATCAAGTGGTAGATACAATTCTACAACTTAAAATGTTATATTTTGTTGTAGTGCTTGGTTCATCACAAATCCAACAATAACAATTCAACTTCTCTCTAACAAAAAATAAAAATTTTTAACTATTGTTGCAATAAATAATGCACAGCCATTCATGACCATGAACTAAATCAAATAATCATGCTGAAATCTATACAAGATAAATCATCCACTTGCATTTCATAGTGTATTAGAAATAAATGTTTCTCTAATACATTGGCAAACAAAAACATATGTACATATGGAAGTCTAACTTACTACCTTTTAGCAATCTCACCCATGTAAATGATATAAAAATGCCATCATTTGTAACCATATAAATCACTTGTCTTCAAAACCATCTCACATGATTCAAAATCTTAGTAAGGTCAAGATGTTCATATAGGTCTACTTTCATAACTAAATGGGGCTAACCTTCACCTTTCTTATTAAGTCAATTAAACCCTTCTATACTTTACTTAATACTCTTGTAAGCTAAACCTTATAAGTTATAACACAACCTTAATGACTTTATAATAACATATTGAAAATATAGATTCTAAGTTCCATTAGAAAACACTTTAATAACCTCTTAAATCTAGATAACCATCTCATCAATAACATAATTGATACTGAGTACTCTATCTTTATTGATTTTTCATAGCTCACTCACAAATCCAAATGTCATAAAATTTTATGAAGATGTCTTTCACATACTAGTAGTGTGATAGTAAAAATTCCAAAATCATTTGGGCCTAAGATACTCATTGAAATTGGCACTTATTTTTTTTAACAGATTTGAAATGTTGCTAAACAAATTTTAAAATTGAATTATCTGACTTTGGGAAATTTGTATGAATCTCAAACGAAATCATAAAATTATGAAAACCTCCTATTCAAATAGAGATGTATCAAGTAATCATGCCAAAAATCAGAATTTTTTGATGATTCTAAAGCATCAAAATGATTTAAAAAGTGTGGACTATATTTGAATTTCAAAACTTCTAGGATTGTGAACCCATTTTGCAAATTCATTGTAATTCATATAAGATTTTGATTCATGTGGAACAAAATGAATTTAAACCTTTTTTAAATGGAGAATGCAATATAAAAATCATTTATACTAAAACGCTTTCATCAAAGATAGATTTTGAAATAACTCCAAAGCTATCACAATGACGGTATAAATTCTCTGTAAAAATAGCACATGTTGAATATTTATAAAAAATCATAAATTTCAAATTTTTGTATGAGACAACACTAAAATCAATGCTTAAGATATCTACCTTGTCATATCAAAGACCCATATTAAATTCAGTGTACAGATACTCTTATATATATATATATATATATTTTAAATGATCATGTGACACTATACTTTGTAAAACATGGTTTAGACATTGTGTTATTATCGATCAATGCATGCTCATATCTTAACTTACTACTCCTAAAATTCAGAATGCTTCAAAGTTAATGCTTCAATCATCTTATGTCATCATATAATGCATACCATGCATAACGCAATCATCTTATCAGTCACCCCAACAATTAAGAAGTTTCTAAATTCCTTCTTAATATACTTTGCATTCTAATATTGCATATATCACATAACTCCTCATATTACAATCATCAGAATTCAATTCTTCATATATATGTAAATTTTTATAATATGCAATCATCACAACCCTAACCAACATAAATAACAAATTAGCCCATATCATCTAATTCGAAATACTTGATAAAAGCATATAGCCTTATCACCAACATTTTTCGTTCAAGTCATAACAACTCATAGTGCTAACATAGAACAAATGGCTAGGTTATACTTCAATTACCTAAGCAACAACTTTTATATAATCGTCTAAAGTCACAACTAAAAAATAACTAACTAAGTTCTCCTTAAGCTAGTAGAGCTAAGTCAAAATGCTTCTCTAACTAGATTCTCTTGAGGTCACCACGTCTAAGCTTGATGGTGCTTCCCTAGATCACTAAATCTTTCCAAGGCAACAACTTCTTTATGACAAAGTAAGAGTCTACAAAATCCTAACTTTGCTCTGATATCAAGTTGACACAACTTGACCTTAGCTACATGGGGCAATCATGCCTAAAATTGTAGACAAGAACTATTACTTACCACTTGTCTTCCTCGTGAAGTAAACTTGGAATTAAAATTCAAGAAAATATAAAATAAACTCCAATTACAATAAAAAATAAAAATTTTATAAACATATCTATCACAACCTTAATGTAATTACTGAATACATCCTTCCACAATCACGCGGCTTGACCTCGAACTTGCTACCTAGATCATAGCTTCACTACAAGAAAATAATGTTTTCGTGTCACAAATTTTGGGCCGTTTCTAGGAGAATGACACATATGTAAACATGAAAATCGGTCAAACCAAATATATGTCACACCTTATAAAAAATCGACTAACCTTCTTGACGTAAATTGAATATGTGACACGTATAACTAATTAAAAAATAAAAAATAAATGAGAAAATATAAAAGGAAACCTAACTCCCTCGATTGGCCTTTCCCCTCGCTTTTTCGACCTTTCCCCCTCGCTTTTTCCCCAACCCTAAAAGTCCCAAACCTTTCACTTCCCCCTTGCAATTTTCCCTCTCTATTTCCTTCTTGCAATTTCTGTCGATTTCCCTCTCGATTCTGTTCCCCCGCTCGATTTCCCTCTCGATTTCCCTCTCAATTCTTGTCTTGTTCTTCTGTAATTCCCCCTACTGCCTTGTTTCGAAGCTACATATATACGATCAAAGCTACACGAGAAAGCTGCAATCGCGTTCTGTCCACCACGATCTAAACGGCTTCCCTCTCCTTCAAGATGTCTCAGTGCTCTTTCTTCGGTAAGATTTCTCTATCTATCTCTCAAACAGTCTTTCTATTTCTTACTCTATTGTATTTTTTTGTTGGGTGTTGATTGTGATTTGCAAGTTTCTAGATCCCCTTGCTGGTCTAGTTGTCTCGGGCATGATCTTCAAAGCTGGATTGGAGACTGGTTATCAGAGGTATTTTATACTCTCCTTCGTATGTTCACCATTTAGTCTATCAACAAACCAAAGTCCCACCTTAATATTTTTGAGTGCTGAATTATTGTTTTTAGTTATTGAGAGATCATTGGAAAATTTATCTTTTTAAGATTGTATTTTGAATCATCATACTTATATGTTTTTTTGTAAAATCACTAGTGTTTTGGAACTTGTTGATGCTGCAATCCCTGTGGAAGATTTGGATCCTATAAGGCAAACAATCCTAAATGTTGAAGGAGTCAACATATCCGCTAGAATTTTGATTTTTTGAGCCCTTGTTATCATATTACTTGATTACGTATAACATAAATGCTAAACTATAATTTGTTGGATTCCACAATCATCATTTTATCAGATGGTTTTTTTTTTTATATTGGTGAAGTTAAGTAGTTGTTTTTACTCTATTATATTCTTGTTTAAATAGTTTTTGCATTCATGGTAGGGATGTCACTGATTGAGGGGAAGGAGGGCTGGTTCATCCCTGTACCTTGACGTACACATTGTGGTATGTTATCCTGGTTATAGTTTTGACACTGTATGAATAAGTTTAGGTTGGACCATGGAACTAAATCCATGTAAGATTACTGGAAATTTTAAATGACTTATATGCATGATTTCTACTCTTAACTTGTAGGTTGACCCATTTTGTAGTGTTAGTGCTGCACATGGCATTGGCGAAAATGTTAGCCATCAAATCCATAGGTCTCATCCTGAAGTATCTGAAGTTTTCATACACATAGGTGTGTGACTTGGTCTCTTCATCTTTGTATTTGGTCTAGAAGAACTATAATAAAGTTTAGTTCAGGGGTTAGTTCTGCAGGTGTCATGCAATTTTGATCAAGGAGTGCTCAATTTAGATACCTGCTTCTGGTCCTTTCAAAACAAAAGTGAAAATATTTACTAGTGTGGTGGCTGCACCATTTCTCTTATGTGGTCTCTTTGTCATAAAAGTCATACTCTATTTTAATTTTTAATTTGAAAGCCCCTCTCACAAATGAGGATGCCACCAATCTAATATTTGAATTTCCAAGCACGCCCAAATGAGTGTTTAGCCAATGATGGATTTTGGTCGGCCTTTCGTGAATAGGCCTGGGAATAGTGCAACACATATGCTGGAATGATTTTAACTTTCCTTCTGCGACCATGGTCATAGGGTTTTAAGAACCATATAGATCATAAGTTCATTCTTTATAGCCCCTCCACTTACCTGTTTTCACTTTTTTTACATTTTAACTTCTTGCTACAATACTTTAGTCTTATTTTTTGGCCCTCTAATGTTCTTGTCAGATGCACACATCTTTTATTTTTTAATTTTCTTTATTTGTGACCAAGAACTTCCTTGACCTTTTTTCTTTGAGTTATAAACTGGAGCTACACATATCTTTGATCTACAAGGCTAAGTTATACCTTGTTAATGCCACGGTCATAAAAATTATCTTTTCAATTCCCATTGATCTTGGTGTTGTAACTTCAATCTCATCATTATCTTACTTACCTTGATCCATTCTTTATCACTCTTCATCTGATGTTAGTGAAGTTTTAGCTTTTCATCCTTTTCTTTTGGTCTTTGGGTGTCCCATTGATTTTTCCTTTATTTCCTTGTAGATCCTACATATTTACATTTTTCTTCCAATGTGATGGAACGGCAAGAGAGTTTGAATGGAACAATTGATCATAATAGTAATAGTTCTGTGGACAAATCAGATATTGAAGCTACTGTATATGGTATTTTCTCATCAAAATATCCTTAGGTAATTTCACTTTTTTGGTTCTCTATGTTCAGTGAATGTAAAATTTTATCCACCTGTACATTGATGTTAAACTATGTGCAAGTAGATCCCTATAGGCGACATTCTCCATGGTTTTTAGCACTAAAGTGGTACACTCCATGACATTTGGGTCTCAAAATAGTACCTACCAATGAAATTTTACTAACACTGGGAGAAGGCTTGAGTTTTGAATTTTTGTTTTGCATCAACTAATGTCGCCCTCTTATTCTGCACAATATCCTACGTAATTATTTTCAAGTCTTTTCCATCTTTAACTGTGCTAAATCCAGCAATGTGCTGCTGAAACCTTTGATTGAAGCTAGGGAAGCTAATGCACCCTGGTTCCAATCAATTATAGACATAATCACATCAAGTGTTGTATACATTCTATAGCGTATTGACTCAAGAGCTCCCATTGACCTTTTATGTTAGTTTTTATAGGGTTGCAAAAATGCGGACTATAGTGTTTAGTACATGTTTATCATCAAATATAAATCTAAGTTTGGGAACTACTATAGGAGGGTAAGCTAACTTGTGTGTGTAACTTCTATGCATGCAAGAATCTTTACTGACCAGTTAGGTTGTTAATGCAGGATGTTTAATATGGTTTCTGCTTAGCCTTCTTCAAGTATACTTACAAGCTGCCTCTCTCTCTTAAAGTTTAAATAGAATTAAGTGTGATATATTAAAAACATGTAACTAAGCAAGTACATTTCAGTAAATTAGATTTTATATCCGCAGGGACAAGAAGAGAAAGAGATAAATTTATACATTTTTTTAATATCTCTCTGATCACCTTGTTGCCTTGATTCTGCGGTTTGTGGTGACCTTGCTTCTATAAAGTTAAGTTTTTACCATGAACTTTTTTCTTAGTGTTTCATTTTGATTTTGGGCTTTAGAATTGCCCTTTCAGGTGAGCCGGGGGAGGACTGTGTTATAGCACTTCTGGAAAGAGAGAAATCTCTTGAGAATGATCTACAAAATAGCTTCTTAGGTACTGATGAAGACATGGGGGTCGAAGATCAAAATGAGGTTAGTTGGCGATGTTTATGCTTCTAAATTTTATAAGATTTTTTGTTTTGAATTTCTTTTCTCTGGGGTATTTTTTGATATTGGCAACTGTAAGAAGTATATTGACAATTTGTTTTAAATTGAAAACTGTAATCCTTCTATTTTATTTTATTTTTTATCTTTTAGCTTGAATTTCTTTTCTCTGAGGTATTTTTAGATATTGGAAAGTGTAAGAAGTATATTGACAATTTATTTTGAACTGAAAACTGTTATTCTTCTATTTTATTTTTTATCTTTTGGAAATGCATGAAAAGTAACAGATTGCTGCAGATTGAATTACCACTTTGCAGAGTCCTATGCTTTTAGTAACCAGTTGCTAGGATGTGTGACAGTGTGATATTTGTTATTTCCTAAGAAAATGACTTCTGAGTTTGTTTAGCACATGAAATCACTATATTTTATCTTAATGTTTGACTGTATGGGCATTGTGTACAATTTTAAACTCATGTATGCCGTTGGTTGCTTATGTGCTATCTACGATATCATACGAAATGATCAATTTTACAAATAAAATGTCATAGGTTTACATGTTTTTGTCATATTATAATTTTATTACAAGTTCTTTCACTAATGTTCCCTTAGTGAGTGTCAAATCTTAATTCAAAAAAATAAAATAAAATAATTCATTTGTGATATACTTGGCAGTTGACTTTGCCTTCTCATCTTAAAAGACAACCAGATGGATATGATGATTTTTTTTTCTCACTTAGAAATCCCTCTACCTTTCGTTTGTCCGTCAAATTTTACATTAACACCTTACAAGCTTTGTGGTGGGGATACATGTGAGACATGTATATGTTCTCAGTAGGTGGCCCTAAGGGAAGATTTAATGAACCCTTTACCTCAATGATGGGGCCAAGGGTTTTTTACCACTAAGCCCAACCCTTGCAGCTAAAACTAGATAGATATGAGTTGATTTAAATTTAAGCATGCAATATATATATCTATCTTGGTTTTTCACGATTAATGTAATTATGTTTTCATTTTCTTAATAATAAATAATAGGAGGTGGTAGCTGATATATTGGAAGAGCCATTAGATGGCCAAGCCCTCATACCACTTCCGATTCTGTGTGTGGAAGATGGAATGGTGATTTTACGATTCTCTGAAATATTTGGTATTCATGAACCCTTGAAGAAACGAGAGAAAAAAGATCAAAGACACTCCATTCATAAAGGTACATGGTTTTATTTTCTTAATGTTCTGTTGAATTCATTTTTAACAATTTATAGTTCTGAACTTCCTGTTTTGAGTTCTGTTCACCCTTTCTTTCTTGATCATTCTAGACAAATATGATGTCTTAGATATCTTAAGACTTGTTGAAGATGACGAAGAGGGTTATTTAAAGGGCTCTGGTCAAGGTTTTTCACTTCAGGCACATACAGGGATTGCAGCATGACTGGGAAGAAAATATCCTACGGGACAATTCTCCTGCAGTAAGTGAAAATTCTGTTGACGGTTGTGAAGTCATTGGAGTTGATTCAAAACTTCTTTTATAAGGGGAAAAGAACTTGAGCCTAAGCAACATATTCATCATTCAAAGCTATCTGATGAGATGGATCATAAAATTGTTAGTCATCACTCTCACATTTTGTTGGAGCCCTTTGGCTCAAGAAATTCTTTAGATCATATAAATTATTTAGTTACAGAAAGCAAGTGCCATCCCCAAATTTTGAGGTTAGAGTCTCAGTTAGACATGGAGAATATAAACCATTCCAATGGCAGATGAGAGAATCTCTTACCAGAGCTCAGCCAAACTGATTCTAGCGCTTTAACAAAGTTGCATTGCAGAACAAAGCGGTGATGGACGAATCTTGGTTGGACAATGTTATCTAGAAGCCACAAGATGCTATTAGGAAGCCCAAGCTAATTCTTGATCTTTAAGATAAGCAAATGCTTTTTGAAATCCTAGATAACAAGGATAGTAAACATCTTTAGCTTCATGCTGGGGCTATGATTGTAAATCGATCAGTGAATTCGAGTAGTTCGGATTCCTCTGTGCTGACAGGTCGTAAATATCAATGCGACTGGAAATTTAATATTGCTAATGACAATTTCTACATGAATGGAAAGATTTCACAGCAGCTGCAAATAAATTCTAATAAACGCACAACTCATGGCATCAGAGTTCATCATTAGGCACCTACACTTAAGCTGCAGATGATGAAACTGAAGTTAAGCAAGTAAGATTAATACCATATCATCTGTGCCCTTTTTATAGGCTCTTTCACGTTCTCTAGATTTCTATTAGTAGAATTCTTTGTGCTATATTGCTCCACTTTATTTTATAGTTGCCCTATTCTTTTAAGAGTGATCTGGATCTTCACTATTTGTTCAGATTTTATCATTCAAGCAATTTATATTCTTGACATGCATTAGAGTCACCCACTGAATGGATATAGCGGGAGTTGGTTTCACAGGGAAAAAAATTAAAAATAAAAATTCACTGAAGTCTTATATTTTCAAACAATCTCACTCTAACTGGGTTGTGTGCCACAAATTTCTTTGTGCTTGTCTCTCAAAAGCCTGTCAGGATATCTCCTTTTTCTTTATTTACTTAAATTGGGAAGAACTCAGGTTAGATTTTGCTATTAGTTGGTTTAAAGTTGTCTACAGCCTTTCTAGTTAGCTATTCGGCTTACACTACACAGATAATTTAGCGATGATTTATTTGGATCATACACTATATGTTAAAAGGCTAAAGTATTGTGGAAGTGTGCTGTTATGGCAATATTTTGGATAAGGGAGTGAAAGGAATAGAAGCTTGCTCGGAAGTACTACAAAGACATACATTCAATTTTTGTGGGATAGAATTCGTCTTTTAGCTTCTCTTTGGATATGAAGTTTCTTTTGCTTTGCCGTTATTGCATATTGATTCACATAAATGTTTCCTTTCTTTAGCATGTTGGTGCTGGCTAAAAGATAAGCATATTTCGCATATTAAAAAGAATCTGAATTAACCATTTGATAGTAAAGAAAATCCAGAATCTAAAATTTCTTATATACTAGCCATTGCATAAGATTCTTAACTTGATAACCGGTAATATCATTCCTTCTATGTCTGATCTCATTTTGCTTATATTTGATTTACCATTAGCATGAGATGGATCAATTATTCTTTTGAACCAACTTTAAACTTACAACAGGATGGGGATAGTGTTCTACTTCAGCAAGCCGTTGCAATGTCAATGGATGATCCTTCTACCTATCGTGATTTGCGAGACATTGATATGGGCGATGCTAGTGATACACAGTTGGCATTAGGTGAGTCTTAAATGTTTAGTATAATTTCATGAGTTCATCTAAATTTAATGGAATGGCTTATCTAACCGTGTCTTTATATTTGATATATATATATATATATATATATATATATCTATATATATATATATATATCCTGCTATGTTATCATCCAACAAGAATTTAATTTGACTGTAAACTACTCTGCTGGTTGATGTTGGTGATCTAGAGTTCCCCTACTGGATCTCTATTGAAATCCTCAAATGCCATCCAAAAGTTAACTTTTGCTAAGCCTAACTATTCTTATGGTCTTAGGCCTCTTATGAATGCAGCATACCTTGGTATGCTAAAAATTGCACTAAGAAATTAAAGAATGAGATCATCTATTCAAGAGTTACAGAGCTTAGTTAATAATTATTTCACTTTAACGCTTCTGCAGCTTCCAGGGGTAGACACAAATGATCCCTCAGTTAAAGTTGCTATTGATTCCATGCAAGACCATTCTGAGGTAAGTTCTTCAAACTTCTTGCTAGTGTAAATAAAATATATAATCCATGGCATCACAAGTAGCATGGTCTAGTTACAATACATTGATTATAAAATTTGTAAAGGTTGTTAGCATACGTATTTCAAGCCCCTGTTATTGTTTGGTATTTGCCAATTATTGAATAACATTACATAACTTAAAAGTTTCAATTCTGGTGTGAGGAAACATTTTACAATTCAACATAATTATTTATGTTTTCTGGTGTTGGATTTGATGATTTTTGTTGTTTCTGAAAAATTGCAGGCTGACTTCATGAAGATGCCATTTTGTGACAATAGTTTTGATGCATTATATGCAATTGAAGCTACATGTCATGCACCAGATGCAGTATGTCAATTAAGAAAATATGATCCGTTTTTTTTTTTTCCCTTGATGAGAGGGCTTGTGAGCTTTCATTCTGTGTGCATTTTGGTCTGTTTAACTTATGTTTGCTAGTGGCCAGTATGGATGCTATAAAGAGACAAAATTTTTTGCTTTTTAAATGTTGATGACCTGTGAGACAAGTTTCTCCTGTTTGATTTATATCTTATAAATATTTCTATCAGTTACGTATTTATGTCAGAGCCTTTAACATTTGTGTAGGTAAATAGGCTTTTGGCGTATAATTATTTTTCTTTGTGTCATGCATTAGCGTGAAAGCTATATGAGTAAGATCTGCAAGTAGACATATACAAGCTTAGGACTTATATATTTTTCTTGGTGTTGCCTTTATATATCTTTCAACAAGAAAAAGTTTTGCAACACTTTCTTCTTTGTCATCATTAGGAAGCACTGCAACATTGACCAGTGCCCTTTTCCTTGCATGATATGGAATACAAGCCAGCAAAAAATATGTGTCATTTAGTCAATGAAAGTAGATGTCGGCCTAAAAATGACATATATGTTATCTATAAATGTTGGTCTTAAAACGACACATATCTTTTAAGAGGAGCCCTTTTGTGTCAGTCAAAGAATGACAAGAATGACACTAAAATGTCATTCATTGACCGACACAATATTTGTGTCGGTCATAGAATGACACTAGCATGTCATTCTCTGACCGACACAATATATGTGTCACTTGTTGACAGACACATATTTAGTAAAATCTGATATTTCATGTCGTTATTTGACCGACACAAGATTTGTGTCACTTACTGACTGACACATATTTAATAAAATTCTATACTGTATGACACATATTTGTTTATACATGTCTGTTTGTGAATGACACATATGCTTATGTCGGTTTAACCAAGTGACACGTATAGAATATGTGTCAGAGCCATTTATGTCGCGCGAAGACTGACATGTATATTGATATGTGTCATTTTTCGACCGACACAAAAGACCTTTTTTGTTGTAGTGATCTTTCTTTCACCGGGGAGGGAAGGAAGGGGGCGGGGGGTGTTGGGGTTTGGGGTTTTAAAAAAAAAAGAAGTACAAAATTCAGTGAGTGGGGATAGAGGTATATTAACAAAAAACAAATTTTTGAAAACATTATACCATTATAAAACAAAATCTTTGCCCTATTAAAACAAATCTTTATAAAAACTTCTAATAATTTGGGCATAATAGAATAATATATCATTTAATCTTTATAAAAAATTGAATAAACAAGTTATTGAATTCTTTAAATACCTTGCCTTATTTCTATACTTTCAAAAAACAATAAGAAGGATAATTTTCTCAATCACATAAAAACATGCTCATAACAATTGTGCTAAAAGACTTGTTCAAAAGCTATTTGAAACATTAAGGCGTGATTTTCATTATAATCCTCTATTAAATAATTTTTGTAAATAACTCTATTGATGAAGGAAATAAATTATCATCATAAAACTCTTTCTAAAGATTTATGAAAAATTATGCAATTTTGTTAAAAATGCTTCTTTCCTAAGCTAACTCAAGTAATCATATTTAAAACACTTTGATATACTAAATCTAACATCGCACAGGCCTGCTAAACTGATCATACCTGGCGGGACTGAGATTGCACAGTCAAGGCTATCTAAATCTGGTCATACTTGAAGAAATCTAACATCGCGTAGGCTGAGCCATCTACTAAACTGACCATACGCATACACAGAACTACCCTCAAAGGGCAAAGCACCCAGATCACACAGTCAAAAGCCTCTATGTGTGTTTGAACATGCCCCAAAGGCCTCTATTTATATCACTATCTAAGTGAATCTACTACCTCATTGTTTGAGTCTGGGTACTAGCGCAGGATACCGTAACTAAATTTTCTTATCTTTGTTAAAACTTATGTTTTAAAATGGGATTGTATGCTAAAACCTTGTTTTTCATGCAACTCATCAATCATTCAAAATTTATGCAAGTTAAAGCTGAAAATATTTAAATCATTTAAAATCCATGATGAACATCTACAAGAGAAATTTAAATACTTTAAGAAGATCCTTGAAATAAAATTTGCTATGATAATTTAAATATCATGCTTTAACACTATTTCTCTAAAATTGTAAAATATACCTTTTTGATAAATTAAAAAGCACTTTGAATATAAAAATCTAGATTTTCATTTCTAAATGCTATATCTTGCTCAAAACTGTTTTAGAAGCTAATTTGTTTGAACATTCTAATGACTCTAAGCAACTATAATAAATAGTGCTATATTTATCTCAAAAAAAAAAAAAAACTATAAGAAACTAGCTCGAATATTTCTAATTTTATTGAAAGTAAGAGAATCTAAGAACTACTAAAGCAACTAGTAAACATGCTTTCTTCATTTCAACTAGAAGTTAAATTCCTAATCACTTTAAAACTTCTAAATTTGCTAAAACATCATGGTTATTATTTCCAAGAAAAGCTAAATAAACATTATCAAATAAACAACTAAGAATGCTTCTCAATTCATCTAGAAAATAAATTTGCTAATTACTTTAAAAATTTCTAACTTGTATAAAATAGCATTTAAAATACATTTATAACTTATGAAAGAAAACATGATTTTCCCACTCACTAATCTTGATGCACGACTTGAGCTTCGTTGTAAATCCAAGCAATGTTTCCAACTACCTCGTCATGTCATCTCTTCTTCAAGGAAATTCTTCTAGTCCTAATCATCATAAAAGAACTCATCACATCATATTTAACTTGAATGCTTGAGATTCCCAATATCCAACTTCATCTTAATCGAACCAATACTAATTAACTCCATTTTCAGAATTCTAAAATAGAGCACGTTAGTTTTATGATTTTATAGCATTCCAAAGTTGTTAAACACTTAAAAAAATTTAACTCCTCAACTATAACAAATCTATAAATCAATTTCCAAGATTGACCTCTCTCTATTCAGATATACAGTACAATTCACGGTAAATTGCTAAAATCACAAAAATCTGCAAATTTAAACTATACATAAATACAAACAAATCCGAAAAATTTTATAATTTATGAGACCTCTAGATACCTCAAATAATTTTCACAATATAGACCTCTTGCATAAAATTGAAAATTCTAGTTGTGAATAGTAAAATTAGAAAGTTCGTATGAAATTTAAGACTCATCATTTTTCTGTGAAAACGATTTTAATCCAGCACTTTAGATGTCTGTTTTACATATGTAAACTTGGAAATCAAATTCAAATCTAAGTAATTGCAGAAATTTTTGTAATATCTATTGTTCACTGCAAATCTAGATTTTGATCACCACTTCTTAAAACCTTTACATTTCAATGAATAAAGCAATCAAAGAAGAGTAAAATAGCTTGAATGGGACTTCCAATGTCATCTTTGATCTTCCCTCTCTCTCTAAAGCTTCCTACACTTGCCAACTTTTTGGCCGTTGAGATTTCTGTTAGTAAAACAAACAACACAACATCCTTAGAAACCATGAACTTACCTAATTTATCTTCTTCAAATAGCCCCATCTGAATTTTTCATGTTAGTTTTGGCTCACAAATCCTCACTAAATTCGGTGTCAGACCTGGTCACTTGCGCTCTACACCATGAGACTCGTGCTCCTACGCAAGTAAGGCAGAAATCTTGTGCTCCTACGCAAGGTTTGTTGCGTAACTGCGCAATGATAGGGACAGAACACTCTAGTTCCAGATAGAAATCTTGCACCCTTATGCAAAGCGAGTTGTGTCTTTGCACAACCACGGGGGACACAGGGACATTTTTAGGTAAAGATATGGCACTCCCGCGCAAGGTGCAATGCGTTGCAATGCCAATAGCGGTTATTGTACATGACTAGTACTTTATTAAAAGGCCGTTTTTTATGTTGAGAGAAAGAATAGAACCTACTCTTATAGGATTTCTGAAGAAACAAAGGAGGCTAAGAAAAGAGAGTTTTCTTAGTTTGACAGAGTATTGTAAGCCTTGTAGTCTTCTTTTCTTCATAATGAATAATCCTTTTGCAGTCTTCCCAGTGGATGTAGGTTCAACTTGAATTGAACCACTATAAATCATGGTGTTCAATCTCAACTATACTTGGTATTGTGTGGCTCTTGGGTGGAATTGGTTGCCTAGATCCGTCGTCTACCGTAACAATTTGGTATGAAAGTCTTGGTTTAGACTTGGCTTCGCATACAACCTACTCATGAAAATTTCAAAGTGAGAAACAATGGCTGGAACCAAGTTTGAAATAGAGAAGTTCAATGGCAACAGTGACTTTGGTCTTTGGAAGAAGAAGATGAGGGTGATTTTTGTGTAGTAAAAGTCTGTAAAGGCTCTTGTAGGAAAAATTACCCTAAAGGAAGATCCATCTGAGAAGAAGAAAGATGGTATCATGGAGACAGCCTATAGCACTCTCATACTCTACCTAATAAATAAAGTTCTGTGAAAAATTGATGGAGAGGATATTGCGACAAAGGTTTGGCTAAAACTCGAATCTTTGTAGAAGACAAAATCTTTGTCTAATAAGATTTATCTTAAAGAGCAATAGTATAGGTTTAAGATGGACCCATCTAAGGCACTAGAAGATAATCTTGATGACTTTAAAAAGATTGTGGTTGATCTTGCTAATGTTAAAGAGAAAATTAGTAATGAAAACCAGACAGTTATTCTCTTGAACTCTTTATTAGATGATTTCAGGGAGGTTAAATCTGCTATTATATATGGTAGAGATAGTCATGATCTGGATGATGTACTTCGGGCTTTGAGATCTAGAGAGCTTGAGATTAGGATTGAGAGAAAAATAAAAAATAATCGAGAGAGTTTGATAGCGAGGGGTAGATCTAAGAAAAAAGAGGAAAGGGGCAAAGGCAAGTCGAGATCAAAGTCGAAATACTAGCAAGGGAAGAGATGTTTTCACTATAAAAAGGAGGGTCACTTTAGGTGTGACTATCCTAATTAGAAGAACGAAAAGGAGAAAGAAGTTGTGGATGGTGATGCAGTTGTGCAATCAATGTAAAACTATGTGAAGGTGCATAAGTTTTGACAATGTCAGACATGAGTTTTGATGGTGAGTAGATTCTTGATTTAGGCTGCACATTCCACATGTGTCCTAGGAGAGAATTTTTCACTTCTTATCATTAATTTGATAGGGGAAAAGTTTTGATAAGGAATAATATAGCTTGTGATGTGGTGGGAATCGCTTGTATCAAATTTAAGATGTTTGATGGGATTGTTCAAATTTTGAAGGAAGTGAGGCATGTTCCTAGGTTAAAGAGGAACTTGATTTTCTTAGGAACGTTGGATAAAATAGGTTGTGAGTACAATGCATTGCTGATATGTCACGTGTGATAAAGGGAGCACTGGTTGTCATAAAAGCCAAGATTGATATTGGCTCGTATGTGTTGGAAGGGGAAGTTTTAATCTGTGAACTAGTAGTTGGAGAGGCATATGATAGGGTCACAACCAAGCTTTGGCATCAAAGGCTTGGTCATATTAGTTATAGAGGTTTGAAGGAACAAATCAATCAAGGGTTGTTGTATGGTGATCAAGTGAGTAAATTTGAGTTTTACGAGTACTATATCTTTGGGAATAGAAAAAGAAAGAATCAAAATTAATCGATATATTTCTCGAAACAAACGAAAAGGAGACGCAACAAAATACGGGATCCATCATGGAGTATGCACATTTTTTGCTCCTGACTAGTCTGACATACTACACACAAATCAATATACAGGATCCAGCGAATCATTCTATCCATCAATTTCAGCCTGGATGAAGAAAGACGCAAAAGTGTGGAAAGATCAATCCCGTATGGAGCCATCTTGGACCTACCTTAACCATTCGAACTATAAAGCAAAAACTGATTACTTGAATCTGTCTTGAGGCAAGGTAGCTGTAATTTTATATTCAATGGAAGGCAGGGGAAATTTGAAAAAAGTATCAGTATCTAATGAACAACTGAATGCTTCAGCCATGTCATGGAAAGATGGAGGATTTGATAAACTAATGAAGGAATGGGGGGAAGAACAACACGGGTTTTAGTGAATCAGTTTATGCCAGAAAGCAAAGGGAAAACAGTTTGTGATCCATGCTCTCTTACTTCCGTAGTAATGGCCAATTCAGGATCCGTAGCATGTTGTTCAAGATTGCCAACATTAGAATCATCAGCAAGATTATTTACTCTTTTGAGGTACAGTTTATGCATATTCATATATTGCAGATCTACTGTTAGAAGCTCCTGTTTTCACTATCTACTCTCTATATGGGCCCCCTATACCAGTTTTCAAGGATGACACCTAAGGCTGAGTCAATTTGCCCAACACATGTTGCTATTTTCTTACCAGCGAATTGTCCCCAGCAAGTAAGATACGGCTCATCCCGTGAACATGACGGAACGGTGCCTATCACTAAATAAGTAAGGGTAGCAGCTTTGGCCCCCCAATTTACATATCACTTGATACTGACGACTTTTGTTTTCCGTCGGACCACACTCTTGGGGGAAAAGAACAGAAGCAATTAAAGGTGTGGATTTACTTGTTGAAACATAAGAATGAAGCTTTTGAAAAATTTAGATAGTAGAAAAAACTTGTAGAAACTTGTATTGGTAAAAGGTAAAGAAACATAGGACAGATAATGGGCTTGAGTTTTTTAGTCGTGAGTTTGATTCTTATTGTAAAGACCATAAGATTGTGAGGCATAAAACAGTTAGACATACTCCTCAACAAAATGGCTTATCTAAGAAGATGAATAGGACTTTATGGAGAGAGATAGGTGCATGCTCTCTAATGCAGAATTGGGAAAAGAGTTATGGGCAAAAGCTATGAGTACTACAGCTTACTTAGAAACATATGGTTTTTTGACTTTATGGCTTATGCATTAAATACGGCTGATGTGATTAATGGAAATAAGCCACTTACATACCTTGAGGCTATGAGTTATGATGAGTCCATCCAGTGAAAAGAAGTAATGTTAGAGGAGATTAAATCTTTGATAAAGAATAAGACATGGGAGATTGTAGAGAATCTCGAAAATCAAACACTTGTTGGTTATAAATGGATATTCAAATGTAAGAAAGGTTGTCAGGTGAGAAGCCTAGATACAAGGCTAGGCTAGTGGCTAAAGGTTTTACACAGTATGAGGGGATTGATTACAATGACATATTTTCTCCGATAGTAAAACACACATCGATTAGGGTCCTTCTATACCTTGCGGCCTTTTTTGATCTTGAACTTAAGCAGATGGATGTCAAATTGCCTTCCTGCATGGTGAGTTAGAAAAGAAGATCTATATGAACCAGCTTGAAGGATTTGAACTTCAGGGTAAAGAACATTGTGTTTGTTTGTTGAAGATATCATTGCATGGTTTAAAGAAAAGTCCAAGACAATGGTATTTGGGGTTTGATACATTCATTGTAAGCAAGGGTTTCTCAAGGAGTTCAATTGTGCTTACTATAGAGGGACTACATGTTTGGATATGATCTACTCACTCTTGTATGTTGATGATATGCTCATAGCCAGCAAGGAAATCTAAAAAATTCAAGACTTGAAGGAATTGTTGTAGACAAAGTTTGACATGAAGGACTTGAGGTAGGCTAAGAGGATATTAGGGAAGGACATTCATAGAGCTAGAGACAAAGGTACACTTTTGTTGTCTCAGAAGAACTCTCTTGAAAAAGTCTTACATCAATTTAATATGGGTGATGCAAAGGATGTTAGTGTAGCATTGGCAACATATTTTAGGCTCTCATGTAATCAGTGTACCAAGATAGATGAAGAGAAACTTCATGTGGATAGGATTCCATATGCAAATGCAATTGGGAGTGTCATGTACTTAATGGTGTGCACTCGTCCATATATTATGCAGGCTGTATCAGTTGTCAGCAGATTTATGTCGAATCCAGGTAAGGTTCATATGGAAGTAGTAAAATGGTTGCTAAGATACTTAAAAGGATCAATCAATAGAGGATTGATGTTTAGAAAATATAACAAGAAGGAACAGTTCTAAAGGGCTTTGTTGATGCAGATTATCCTGGAGATCTTGATATAAGGAGGATGCAAATGGGCTGCGTGTTCACATTTGATGGAGGATGTATTAGTTGAAAAGCTCAGTTGCAATCCATTGTTGCTTTATCAACTATAAAGTATGAGTATATAATTGTTACTAAAGCTATAAAGGAAGCTTTGTGGTTAATGGGCTTGGTAGCTGAACTTAGGGTGTCACAAAAGTCCATGACTGTATTTTGTAATAGTCAAAGTGCATACATCTAATGAGGAATCACATGTATCATAAGCGTACTAAGCACCTTGATGTGAGGTTGTATTTTGTTCGCGATGTTGTAGCAAAAGGACTTGTAAAAGTGGAGAAGATTTCAACAAAAGATAAAATAGTGGACATGGCTATAAAGGTAGTACCATCAAATAAGTTCTTGAATTGTTTGAATTTGTTAAAAGTCCAGGATGAGGTTTGTTAATGATGTTCTATTAAGGGGAGACTGCAGTGTGTTATGAAGATGGAGGATTTGAGATCCCAGATGGAGATTTGTTAGTTTTGGCTCACAAATCCTATTGAATTCGGTGTTAGACCTGGTGACTCACACTCTTGCACCATGAGACTCACGCTCCTGTGCAAGTTTGGTAGAAACCTTGCGCTCGTGTGCAAGGTTTGTTGTGACACTGCGTAACGACAGGGATAGAATGATCTGCTTTCGAACAGAGGCCTTGCGCCCCTACGCAAGGCAAGTTGCACCACTATGCAATCATGGAGGACACATGGATGTGTTCAGGCAGAGATATGGCACTTCTGCGTAAGGTGCATTGTGCTGCGATGCCAGTGGCGGTTACTGTACACGACTAGGACTCTATTGAAAGTGTGTTTTGTTATTTTGAGAGAGTGAACAGAACATACTCTTCTAGGGTTTCTCGAGAAATGAGGGACGCTAAGAAAAGAGAGTTTTGTTAGTGTGAGAGAGTATTGTAAACCTTGTAGTCTTGTTTTCTTCACGATGAAAAATCCTTCTGTAGTCTTCTTAGTGGATGTAGGTTCAACTTGAACTGAACCACACTATAGATCTTGGTGTTCCATCTCTTATTTATTTTTCTTTGCTTGTTTGCTTATTATAGTTTGATATATCTATTGTGCTTGGTATTTTGTGCCTTCGGGGTGAAATTGGTTGCCTAGATCCGTGGTCTGTCACAGCACTTCAACATGCCTCCTCCTCATTTCAGCTACCTCTCCAAACTTCTCTTCTCTTCTATTCTCTTTTATTTCTTGTTTTTGTTTTATTTTGTTTTATCTCTTTTTGTATAACAAGTAAATAAAAGGGGCTGGGGCTTATCATGTGGGCTGGATGTAATGGGCTTCTCATAAGTGGCTGAAAGAGTAGACTGCTTATCAAAATTAATGGGTCAATACTTTGCATTACGATTTAAAAAGTCATGGTCCTTACAATACATATATTGCCTTGTGAAGTTGTGATAGGATAGCCCTTGAAATATGTCATGTCATGAAATGGATTGAAGACGAACGAAGAGTACATAGAAAGGGCTTTTGCTTGCTTTTATGGTTGGTTTAGTTGAAACCAATTACTCTTACATTAACTATACTGAAATCCCTTGTGTAATATGCAATATTTTAATCATTAACTCATTAACTCGATAAATTCAAGTACTCTTTATAAATGATATTAAACTCATTAATTTATACTTCCTATGTACTTCTATATGCAGAAAGATTCTTTAACTCCTATGACCAAAGAAGAAATCGTCATAATTGCCACCAAATAAAGTTAATTGTTTCAATGGATCTCTTAACAACATTGAATATCATTGAATTTATTTCCAATTTTTGTAGTCTCCTGCTAGTTTGTATCGATTCTTGTTTTGCTCAAAGAGAATCTATAGCTGTTAGCTTGACTGTTGATAGCTGCTTTATCCTAAAGCCAAATGATAGGAAACATGTGCTCTCCCTTGACCTTTCAATTTTGAAAAATAAGCAACTATATATGGCAGGCAGACATAGTTTGTTTCCAATATAATTAATTAATTGTATACTTCTGCTTCAAAATTCATAAATCAAGGAAGGCCAAATGGCTAACTATTTTGTCTTTAATTCTCAATCCTTTTCTTTGCAAAAGGAAGCACTTCTATGCTTTCATGTACCCGGCAAAATAATAACACTTTGTTGCTTGACTAAAGTCATCAACACCAAACTTTGACAGATTTAAATAGAAGCTACCATGATCACTGCTAAGAAGCCCAATATCCGATTGGTGAAGAAGTGGCATAAGATAGCTGCTATGGGGAGAAAAAGAATTTCTTTACCAAGATAGCTGAAAAAGGTCATTTTGTTGTGTACACCACCAATCAAAAGCATTTTGTGTTTCCTCTGATATATCTTAATAACAGCATCTTCGTTGATCTCTTGAAGGTGTCTGAGGAGGAGTTTGGGCCGTCAAGTGATGGTCCTATTATATTGCCATGTCATGCGGTCATCTTGAACTACATAGTCTCTCTAATCAAACATGGAGCTACTAATGTCTCAGAGAAAGCTTGTCTCAATTCTAGTTCAACAAGTCCCTGCAAATCTTCTTTTACTTTCCTTCAAGGTCATATCGGAAGGAGTCACTTGTTTGCAGCCACTAATAATATAGTCATCGTGTTTATACATTTTTAGAACTACTACATTGCATATTATATATGTAAGTCCATCTTTTCGACAATACGTAGGAAGTTTTGCTTTTGGACAATACGTAGGAAG
This sequence comes from Boswellia sacra, assembly GCA_013180625.2. Lineage (NCBI taxonomy): Eukaryota > Viridiplantae > Streptophyta > Magnoliopsida > Sapindales > Burseraceae > Boswellia > Boswellia sacra. The sequence continues at coordinate 16,616 of SNVD02002278.1, read as the reverse complement.
TTTTGCTTTTATTGTGTAGTAACAGTTATGGAGCAAATTAAAAGTCGAGCACAATTCTGAATAGCTTTTTACCTTAGCAAATTTTCGTTGAATTCTGTACATACAGGTGATCAATTTAGCTCATGCATATAATTCAACTAACAAGATATAACTAAATGCAATATAATGATTAACACTTAAGGCAGGAATGAATGCTAAGGCCTGTGATCACGATGGCCAAAGAGAATTAAAATATCTTAGTGTAAATTGACACAAACTGAAGCAAGTATATGTACAACTGCCCGTAGATGAAGGTTAAATATTTATATACTTTAAAATATTATTAATTACATAATTATATTTATTAAGTTTTTTTATAATTTAATATTTTTTTGTAATTATATTACTTATCTAGAAACAAAGAAAGATTTATTTTAATATTTATATTAGATTAATAGATTAATAATTAATACTATTAACTTAGCGTAGATAATATGTTTATAGATTTTTTTTACTAGGAATTATTAATATTTTAATATTGAGAGCATTTCTGTCTAATTAATTTTTAAATTTTTTCTTTACTTCATAGTTCTATTGCACAATCAAACAAATGAAAGTTTTCCCCATCCTTTTCTTTTTCACTACTTTTTCTTTTCACCTAACTTTTCCATTTCTTCCATCTTTTCATTCTTGAAATCAAACAATCCTTTAACGAGCTTGCTTAGTTGAGTTTTAAGCCTAGTGAAAGCTTTTTTCTTTTGGGCAAAATAATATTGTTAAGGACAAGAAACTGTGTATGATTTTTTTTTTTTATTTTAGAAACATTGTTTAGTGCTTAGTGTCACGAGCTATTAGGTTTGTGCAGCACACTCGTGCGACACTTGGGCAACTTGACTCGAAAGTTGCTAAATAAGCCTTGATGCTAGTCTTCTCGCTCAAGGAGAAGTGAGGATCGTTGAGTAGTAGAGCCTGTAGGCTAAGAAGAGAAGAGATTGAGACAAGTATTGCTAAGAAAAAAAGCTTTGTATTATACTAGAAAGCTTTACAATGCTTGGATTTTTGTGGATTTGTGGATTGTGTGGATTTCTGTGGATGCTTTACAAATGAGCATTGGAGGGGTTTATATAATGAACCACCTCTCAAATGAATGGCCTAGATCTAATGCATCTAAGGGTCCTAATTCACTATCTGGAATGATCTACTAGAATGTACATAAATAGATAAGTACAAAGGAATATTCCTATAATATCCTATCTTACTAGAGAATTCTAGAAGATGGGCTTGGGCTTGCAACTTTTTAGAAGCTAGGCCAAGCCTTACACATATTTGGACTCTCTAGCAAGTAAATTAGGCGGGTTGTAACATCCTCCTCCACCTAATTTCGCGACTTCCCTGGCACGCTCTCATCCTTGTAGCGTTGGATGTGCTTGCAAAATTGCCACAAGGTGTCTTCGTGTTCCCAACTTGCCTCACTATCCGAAAGGTTTTTCCACCTCGCCAAGTATTCTGTGTGTGGTGGAACTCCCCTCATTCGAATCACTTGGTCCGCAAGGATGTACTCCACGTCCTTGTCGAATGCGGTGACAACGGCTGTAGGTGCTCTCTTGGACTCGCTTTTATTTGGATCTTCCTTGTCCTTATGATAGGGCTTGAGGAAGCTCACATGGAAGACTGGATGGATTTTGAGGTTAGGGGGCAATCTAACCTTGTAGGAGACTTCACCCACTCGCTTGACAATTGGGAAAGGACCTTCATATTTTTGTACCAACCTCTTGTGCACTTTGCGAAGAGATTTGAATTGTTGGGGTAGGAGCTTGATGAGTACCAAGTCCCCTTCTTGAAAAGTGAGGTGCCGTCTCTTCGTATCCACCCACTTCTTCATCCGTTTGGTGGCCTTGTCGAAGCATGCTCTTATAATATCGGCTTGTTCATGCCATTCCTTTGCAAGCTTGTAGGTCGTTGGACTCTTTCCTCCATAGGTTGAGGCTATGGCATGTGGAGTCATAGGTTGTTGTCCCGTCACAATCTCAAATGGACTCTTGCCCGTTGCTTTACTCCTTTAGAGATTATTGGAGAATTGGGCAACGTCTAGCAACTTTGCCCAATCATATTGGTGAGCACTCACATAATACCTTAAGTATAGCTTAAACAAGGCATTGATGCGCTCGGTTTGCCCATCGGTTTGGGGATGGAAGCTTGTTGAGAAGCTCAAGTCGGTCCCCAACATTTTGAAAAGCTCTTCCCAAAAATGACTGGTGAAGCGGGGGTCACGATCACTCACAATGTTTTGTGGGACTCCCCAAAGCTTCACGATGTGCTTGAGGAATGCTCGAGCAGCTTCTTCCGTGGTGCAATTCGTAGAGAAGGGTATGAAGGTGGCATATTTGTTAAATCGATCAACTACCACCATTATGCTTCCATACCCTTTAGATTTTGGCAAGGCCACGATGAAGTCCATCGAGACGCTTTGCTATGGCCTTTCTGCAATGGTAGGGGTTCAAGTAACCCCGCTGGACATTGGTGCTCAACCTTGTCTTGTTGGCATACAAGATAAGTCCTTACATAGCCTTCCATGTCCTCCCGCATTTGAGGCCAATAGTGGAAATCTTGCAAGAGTGCAAGGGTTTGTGCCATACCTAGTTGACCAACCCACTTGGAGTCATGGCATTCCTTGATGATCTCCTTTTGCAAGTTCCCATATCTTGGCACGAAGAGGCGGTTACCTGTTGCAAGGAGTAGGCCTTCATCATGCCAAAAACGCCGTGTCTTCCCCTCACTTGCCAATTTCAAGAAATTATTGGCTATGAGGTTGTGCTCTAGGGCTTGTTTGATGCGGTCGATGAGCACACTTTGTGGACCACTCAAGGTGGCAAGTTCCACCTTGCGACTTAGGACATCGGCCATAACGTTTACCTTGCCCGCTTTATACTCAAGCCTATAGTCAAACTCGGCCAAGAAGTCTTGCCATCGTGCTTGTTTAGGGCTCAGCTTCTTTTGTATTTGGAAGTAGCTTGTGGCCACATTGTCAGTTTTGATGACGAAGTGGGAACCAAGCAAGTAATGTTGCCAAACCCGTAAGTAATGGATGACGGCAGTCATCTCTTTTTCTTGGACCGTGTATCGCCGCTCCGTGTCATTGAGCTTGCGACTCTCATAGGCAATAGGGTGCTCTTCTTGCATGAGAACTCTCCCAATGTCAAAGTCTAAGGCATCCATGTGCATCTCGAGTGGTTTGGTGTGGTCGGGTAACACCAATACCGTTTCTTCACATATTGCCTTCTTCAACCCCTTGAAGGCATGTTGGCACTCTTCGGACTAATGCCATATGCGGTTCTTCTTGAGAAGATCCGTGAGTAGGGCAGCTTTAGCTGAGTTGCCCTTGATAAACCGTCGATAGTAGTTAACCAGCTCAAGGAAAGATCTTAGCTTTGGTACCTTGGTAGGAGGCTCCCATTCTTGAATGACCTTTACCTTCGTTTGGTCCATCATAAGCTTTTTATCCTGTATACGGTGGCCAAGGAACTCTACTTCTTGTTGAGCAAAATGAGCATTTCTCCTTTTTAACGTAGAGTTCATTGTCACGAAGCATTGGAAGACTTGTTGAAGATGTTGCACATGCTCTTCAAGAGTTGTGCTACAGATGATAATGTCATCCAAGTAGACTACCATGAACCGATCAAGGTAGGGATGGAATAGCTTGTTCATGAGGGTACAGAATGTGGCGGGTGCATTGGTGAGACCAAATGGCATGACAAGAAATTCATAAGCACCATACCTTGTCACACACGCGGTCTTTGGCTCCTCGCCTTTGGCAATGCACACTTGGTAGTACCCCGATCTCAAGTCAAGCTTTGTAAAGTATTGAGCCTCCCTAATTGGTCGAATAATTCTGCAATGAGTGGAATTGGGTACTTGTTCCTGATGGTGATCTTGTTAAGTGCCTGATAGTCGAAACACATGTGGAGGGATCCATCCTTCTTCTTTTGGAAAAGGACAAGTGTACCGTATAGAGCTTTTGAGGGCTAGATGTAGCCTGCGTTGAGCAAGTCTTGGAGTTGTTTCTTCAACTCTGCAAGTTTGGGTGGCGCCATACGGTAAGGCGGCCATGGCTGGGGGCTTGGCACCACTCTCCAACTCAATTTGGTGATCCACTTCCCATCGTGGAGGTAACTTCTTTGGAAGTTCTTAGGGCATCACATCTTGATAATTCTCAAGGATGGTTTGAACTTGCCTTGGCAAGGGGTCCTTGGGAATGGTAACGTCATCACCGTCATTTAGTTCTCGAACAGTGGCATGGAAACTTGGATCCATCTTCATTCCCCGTTTGAATTGTAGTGCGGTTAGCATATTGCTTTCAACCTTCACTGCACATTCTGCCATGACCGTGCATGCATGACTCCCATCGAGTATGTTGAGGGAGTTAGAAGATGGTATGGGGAAAGCATGGACTTGGTCAAATAATTCCATGCCAAGCACTACTTGAAAATCGTCAATGGGAATGATGGAGAAATCGAGCTTATCGTTCCATTTGCCAAGTTATACCGTCGTTGCCTTGGACACTCCCAATATTGCCGTGGCGGGTGAGTTTACCGCCTTGATGGTGCCTCCTCCATTGACATATTTGAGGCCCAACCGTTTGGCCTCTTCTTCAGAAATGAAATTGTGCGTGGCTCCCGTATCAAGCTTCGCATGCACATCTTTGCAATTAATGGCGGCACTTACATATATGAGACCCTTTTGCATGTGTGTGGGTCTCTTGAGGGTGCCAATTGTGCGGAGAGAACCCATCCTCGCTTGAGGCTCCTCATTTTGTACGCCATCTTGTTGAGCGGCTAGGGTGTTGAGAGCCTTCCTCTTTAGGCAATCCCGCACCCAATGAGGACCATCACAAATAAAGCAAGGACTTTTAGGCTTAGGGACATCGGACTTACCTTTGTTAGGTGTGTCGCACTTGTCTCCCCTGGTTGGTTTACGTGCATCATCTTCCTTTCGAATATGATCTTTCTTGGTATTCTGCTCTCCCCCACCTTTACCATGGTTGTCCTTCCTCTCCTTCGATTGGGATGAGTAGTCTACGAGGGATTCGACCACGGCTATAGCGTCATCAAGATTTTGCACGTTGCGCCTTTCAAGCTCAACCCTCGCCCAATCCTTTAACCCATCGAGGAAGTAGAAAAGAGAATCTTTTTCAGACATACCTATGATTTCAAGGATGATGGTGGTGAAATCTTTGATGTACTCTCGAATAGTGCCACTTTGCTTTAAACGGCGGAGTCGACCCCTTGCCTCATTCTCGGCATTGCTAGCAGAGAAGTGCTTCCGAAGTTCTCTCTTGAAATCCTCCCATGTGCGAAGGGATAAGATGCCTCTACCCGTGTCACCATGCTTATGACGCCACCACAACTGGGCTGCATCTCGTAGGAATGTGGGTCCAATACCGATCCTCGAAGCGTCATCATTGACACATTTGGCTTCCAAGCCGAATAGGAAGTTTTCAACTTCCGTGGCATTATGAGTGCCATTATATGTGGCAACAGTAGGCACGTACATGGTTCTTAGCCCACTTGGGTAAGACGGGTTAGCACCGTCACATTAATGCTCCTCCCATTCCGTGCGAGATTCCTTTACCTCCTTACGAATTGCTCGCAACTCATGCTCCATAAAGGTCTGCAAGCCCACGGGCTCTAGTGTAAGGTTGTGTAACTCCTTTTCATAGGCATTACTAAACTCAAGGATGTTGGACTTTGTTGCTTGGGTGATCTCTCCATAATCCGTCTCTAGGCCTTTGAGACGGTCAGAGAGGCCCTCAATTGCATTGTCCATCCCCGAGATAGCTTGCTTTAAGCTAGCAACACGAGGTCTAAAGACTCCGAGGGTGGAGCTTTGGACTTACCTCGTTTTTCTTGTTGGCGTGGTTGAGGTTGCTCCTCTCGTCCATGAACTTGCTTCTTTATGGTCACTTCAAGGTCGGATGCCATGCTCTTGTACTCGAACTGGGCTCTGATACCAACTGTCACGAGCTTAGAGGTTTGCATAGCACGCTCGTGCGACATTTAGGCAACTTGACTCGAAAGTTGCTAAGTAAGCCTTGATGTTAGTCTTCTCGCTCAAGGAGAACTAAGGATCGTTGAGCCGTAGAGCCTGTAGGCAAAGAAGAGAAGAGATGGAGACAAGTATTGCTAAGCAAAAGAGCTTTGTGTTATACTAGAAAGCTTTACAATGCTTGGATTTCTGTGGATTTGTGGATTGTGTGGATTTCTGTGGATGCTTTACAAATGAGCATTGGAGGGGTTTATATAGTGAACCACCTCTTAAATGAATGGCCTAGATCTAATGCATCTAAGGGTACTGATTCACTATCTAGAATGATCTACTAGAATGTACATAAATAGATAAGTACAAAGGAATATTCCTATAATATCCTATTTTGCTAGAGAATTCTAGAAGATGGGCTTGGGCTTGCAACTTTCTAGAAGCTAGGCCAAGCCTTACACATATTTGGGCTCTCCAGTAGGTAAATTGGGCGGGTTGTAACATTAGGTTGAGATGGGCCTGACCGTTGACATCCTTGACGATAAAGCTGACTTATAACTTGTTGAATCATGACAGTTAATAAATTTCTCCAAGAATTTTCATTTGGGACCAGAGTTTTGGAAAATTGAACCTCTTGAGCTTTTATATGTGTTGATCTCATATTAAGCTACCTCTCTTAGGTCGGATCGGGTTTATTGGGTTGGGCTTGATCCATTTTTCAATTTTTTAAAAATAAATTTCTAATAATTCCATTAGGCCCATATATAGTTTACGGGTTATTTTATTAACAAATTGCGGCCGATTGACACCAATTTAAGGCATTTAAAGGATTCAATGTGTTTTAGGCCTTGAGAAATTAAATTAATTTATGTAATAACCTATCCACCTATGAAATATGAATCTATGGTTATCATGATGTCCAGAAATATAAATTACAAACCGTAATTATGAAGTCCAAAATACAAACATAATTATAAAGTCCAAAATACTTTCTCCATTTTTTCCGTAATGATCTCATACCCTTTTATTTTTTTGGGTTGCAGTTTGACTACTACTTACTCCTTGGTGATAATAGTGGATATGGAATTCATAATACCTATAAAAGAGATTAAAAAAATGTAAAAGATGAATCAAACAAGCAGGTATGAAAAATATCTATGTAAATTCAATCAATGTCTTTGTAAATGCAATCGAATTCAATTATACTACAGGTTATAATTTCTGTTTGGTTATAATGATTTGAAAATTAAGAAATTTATTATAATGACCTGCTTAATGTCTATGTAAATGCAATTAAATTAAATTAAATTATAATGCAGAATTTTTTGGCTATAATTTCTGTTTGGTTAATTATAGAGATTTAACTTATAAAAATTAAAATAGAAATTACAAAAATTTAACCCACAGAACATGCATTAAATTACATAAATCGTCCTAACGTAATTGCTAATAGTATGCTAACGTATAGCTCATTATCTTAATAGCTTGACTTAATCCTCAACAAAACAGAAATTATAATTTAAGAACAAAAATTAATACATAAGCTAAATAAGTCACATAAATTTGACTTACAAAAAATGGCGAGGCATGCCAACCATGGAGGGTGAAAGCGCGGAGTTGGACATTCGTGGAGGCGAATGAGATGCCCATGGCGCATGGAGGTGGACGGTGTGACAAGGTGAGATGATTGTTGTGGAGAGCCTGGTGAGGCGAGACGAGGCGGGACGATGACCGAGAAGGGCCTATACAGCGTACGCAATAAAGAAGGCAGAGTTGGATTGCTTCATGGCAAGATTAGGCTGTGGGAGAAGGGGCGGGAGTTGGAGTGCTTCACGGTAGAAGGAGGCCGCACGAGAAGGCAAGGGGCAAGAGAGCAAAACTAATGTGTTTTAATATTTTTGACTTAGGGTGCGATTAGATTGGCTTGATTAACAAAGCAAAAATTGTTTTAATTTATGATATTATCGGGACGGGTTAATATGGGTTTTTAATAAATGACCCACAATTGATAAAACCCAATTATTAACTTGAACTTAGGTTTCATAATATAATGACTCGATAAAAACCCGTTTAAGTCGGATTAACCCGATCGGGTTGGATCGGATCGAGTTAAAATTCACACCCTTATTTTGGACATCTTTGTTTTTGAAAATTTTGTGGTGCTACACAAGGGCGGACCATCACTTAGGGCTAAGGGCACCCGAGCCCCACCAGATTTAATAAATATTATTAAATAGCTTTTAAGTATTATATTATATAAATATTATATATTGGGTTTTACTATTTCAACCTTCCAAATGTTTTGTATAGCTAAATTCATGTCAAATATTACTCCCTAATTTAATTATTTTTTTTATATAAATAAGTTTCTACTAGAGCAATAATTATTATCCTATATATTAAATAAATAGAAAAGTAGTAAATATTCTCACTGTTCTAGTTTCTACCGTAACTGCGTTTTCTATTATGCATATAGTTAAAATTGATTTTTCAACAAAATAAAAAATGAATTTCTCACTACACTTTAGTTGTACATGTTAGAGAAATTGCAAAAAGATTTAGTATAGAATTAATTATGGAAAATATGTGACACGTCCAAAAGATGACTATCTCCCAAGTATAGGAGTGTGGAAGTAATAAACCTGACAAGACCAAGGTCAATCCATGAGGAAGGGGATTTAGCAGTACAAACTAAAAGATAAGCAAATACAATATCAATGATTCAAATAAATAACAAGATAATATTAACAAATAAAAGTAAATATGATAGGTGGTACAATAGACCATTCAAATATAAAACAAGAATAAGAAGTTGTAAAACCATCCATGAGAATATGTGGTAAAATATACCATAGCAAATGAAAGAATAATTTCATAAGCAAGAAACGAGGATAAATAAAATATACAAGTAAGATAATTTAACACAATAATAATGACAACTACGGTCAGGGGATTAGTCCTTGATATATCAAATAAGGATAAATAATCCAATTATAACTCAATTGGAATCCACACATCAAGGAGATTTCAATCGAAAGGTATGTCATTTAAGCTTATTTTGATTATATGAATTATATTTCTTTCATTAACAATATTTATACAACTTCTTGTAAATGGGTTCAAGCATCCAATGTGTCAATCACCATATATCTACAACAAATCAAGGTTCCTAACTAGACTTGTATTGGTAAGGAAGAACTATACAATATCTAGAAATGATCTAAGTATCTGATGTGCTAAGGATTGTCTACAATGGATCAAGACCTCCACTTTACGAGTGGTGTCAAGATTAATTAAGAAAATAAATATAAAAGATATAAAATAAACAAAACAGGATTATGATTATTAAGCACATATTAAGGGGTTCGAAAATCATATTCTTATATCAAGGGTTTTACTCTTTCACCTTAGCAAGAGAGAATTTAACAAGATATTATGCAAGAAGAAAATAATTTATTAATAACATAAAAAGAACAAAGCACAAGAGAGAAAACATAATGTTAAGAGATCCCAGCCAAGAGCCAATATGTCATAATGGGTTAGAATGCACCTCTATTTATAGATACATTCGAGGGCATACTTGTTAAATTACAAAGGGACAATTATAAAATATTTTGTTGACAATTTGGATCATCATGTGCACTAACATTGATCACTGATTTCTATACCAAAATATTTAGAATTTTAATCACATGTCTTCATGAAAGTTGCAGATATTTCTCTCAGATTTCTAGAACATTTTGATTCATATGATTTGGAAATGTATATCAAGAGATATGGTCAAAATACAGAGGCATCATTAGGCTAGGCCAAAACGGCAGATATATTCATTTCAAGTCCATTTTTGATCTACTAAAAGCCCAAATTTCATGATGCTTATCAAACACAGCCCTATAGAAAATTTAATCAGCTTTCCAACAAATCAGGATTTGCACCATTCTGATCTATAAATAGAAAGTTATTCTCATTTTATCAACCTATAACAAAAACTGAATTTAATATGGAGCTAATTCAAAAGATGCAAAGAATTAAAAATACGCTTAAGTTGAGAAATTTTATGACACTATTAGTGCAAAATAATGGATTAAGATCTTATTAATCATACACATTTAAGTGTTCATCACACTCCCCAACCAGCATATTGCTAGTCCCTAGCAATTAAAGCGTTATTATTCAGTAATGATTTATAAAATTTTACATCCAAGATGACCATTATTGTAGTCTCTTTGATTCTATCCAAACAAACGAACTCTTAATCGATTTTTTAAAAATGACTAATTTACCTTTTAGTCAAGATATTGACAAACCTTTTTTTAGTGCTCAATCGACACATGACTATGGGGTTTTTTAGAAAAAAGGCATATAAGTTCTACTATTTGTCAAGGCTAACATCCTTAGGCAGTGGGCATTCATTCATCATCATTTTTTTTTTAAACAATGCATCTTTAACCCACGTAGCGAGCCTTAGGCTAATAACTCACAGACCAATTGGCCTTAGGGCATTAGATGTTAAGACACCCCTACAAGCTTAACGACTTGAGTTGTCGATGCTTTATTTTTGCTTAGAAAATTGTGGATAGTGCAATTTTCAATCTGCTTAAGCTTCCTCCTTAATCCATATAATGAGCTTTGGGCCAATAGCTTCCAAACCAGTTGGTCTTAGGGTATTACGTGTGGAGGCACCCCTCAGGGTTGATTGCCTAAATTAAGAAAGCTACGAGACCAAATTTATCCACAATTGCTTATTAATTTATCTCTTTTTCTCTTCTCTTTTTTTTTCCCCCTTCTTTTTGTTGTTATCCTAAACAAAACAAAAGAACTCAAATATTGTAACATTTCACTTTGTAACCCACAATCATGCATCAAGGTATGTGTATGCGTGAAGAAAAGTTCACGAATACTTTTTTAATGAGTACATGAGCAAACAGTTTATTAAATGATAAACTTGTGAGAGATCATAGATCTGAAAATTAAAAGTGAAGTAAATAAGACAACCGTGTTATAAAATTCAAAAATAAAAAAAATGATAAATTAATTAGAATAGGTTTCAAGATCTCAAAATGGCCCTCTTTACTCTACCATTCTTGACCTCGAATGCATCTCAAGAGAAATTGAACTCCTTACACTGCCAATCTGAATGACACTTTTTTTTTCAAGAAGAAAATATAAGACTTATGTCTACTATTCTTTCTTCCCAACCAAATGAAATATTGTTCTCAATGTTTAAATGCAGAGAGATAAAGTGTATGAGACATTACTTGAAGCTTCAGTTATTCAAAAGAGACAACCTAAAATACACATAAAATAATGCTACAAATAAAATAAAAGACAAAAAAAAATTACAAATGAAGCGTCATATCCAATCTGCAGTTTTTGTTGTGTCCTCTTGACCAATTAATTTGAGTTATTGTTGGGTCAGGTTCATACTCAATTGCTTGTAATTTGTCAAGTAATTTATTAGCTGTAGCGACAGAAACAAGATCTGTCACGCCGAATATGGGATAAAATTCTGTTTTACATCTTCATCAACAAAACGTAGCAAGGATCAAAGAAATTTTTAACATTCAATAAACCTATGGGTTTTTTATCGAGATTCAGTTGGGCCCAAGAGGCAATTTGAAAAATTTTCTTGAAAGTATCGAAGCCACCTAGTAAAGCAATAAAGGTATCCAAATTGATAAGCATCTATGCCATGCGTTCATTGATAGGTGTCTATTTATGTATTACTTTTATATCAATTCGTCCATGTTTCTTTGCTATATTCCTTGGTATTTTTATATTTTTGTGTGGTTTTGATGTTTGTAGGAGTTTTGGAGCAACTTGCACAAAAATGGAGTAAAACCCTTCATTTTCACCTCTGCTAGTCAACCATCTTCTCGGATTTAATTGTATTGATATACAATGAACCCGATGACATATTATATACCGTTGGAAAGCTCTCGAAGTCTATTTTCTGGAGAAATTTACGGTTTATAAATCCATTCAGTGTACCAAAAGTTGTAATCAAAACAGTGTGAGATGTATAGAAATATAATTCCACAAGCACTGTAGCATGTATAATACGGGACACTGTAGCAAGTCACTGTAGCAGAGTATTTAAACACATTTTAGGGTTTTATTTTGATAACTTGAAGAGGGGAGAACGTGGTGGAGGCTTCAGCTCTGGAATTCTTTCATCTCTTGGAGTTCTTGAAGGAGAAAGGAAGCTTGGAAAGAGGAAGAACTACAATCCAAAGAGAATTACATCAAATTTGCTAAGGTTTTCCCTTCCCTTTCATTTTCTGGAATGTCTCCATGTTGTATTGTATTTACCACGTTCTTAAACATGTGTAACTGAATCTGAATTGGTTGAGGGTGATTTCAAAGCCCCTGATATGGTTTTTGTAAGTTGATTGTGTAAGGAATTGTTATCCAATTCTCTAATTGAAGTTGCTTGTATTCTCCCATATTTAATGCTTATGATTGCTTGCTGATTGTATTTGAGTGGCCAACTGAATATAATCTGGTTGTGATTTATTGCTAGACTAGAAATCTTGATCCGTAATTGTCTTGAATTTCTAATCATTAGTAGCAAAATTGTGATCAGAGATTACAATTGGAGAATATAACCTAAGTTAAATAATCCGAGCTTGTGTGTTTATTGCTTAGATCAACCTATCTTTCTTATCATAATGCATCCATTGAATTAAACTCAGAGAGCTTGTTCTAGGTTGTTTAATGGATAGAGATTAAATAAAGAGCTTGTTTTATTTAACAACAAAGTAAGGAAAGATTGGGGTAATAGAGCTTGTTATTATCTACGGTTGATAACTTCAATGCTGTAATTAGATGACAATTCTACAATTAATTCGCAAATCCATATCTTGTGGTAGAGAAGGATCCCTTAACCAGCTTTCTCCCATTGATTTTTCATTCAAATTTACTTTCTGTTTTGTTATTCTTTACTTGCATTCTTATTTCATTTAGTAAAGCATTCAACAAAAATCCCCCCTATTTAGTTTATTGTTGCTGGAAATAACAAATTCAATTAGAATCAATCCTCGTGGGAACGATATCTTACTTATCACTTTATTACTTGTGCGACTAGTATACTTGCTAGTTTCGAACGCATCAAGTTTTTGGCGCCGTTGCCGGGGATTGATTTTCTAATCGATTTGTTATTTTGTTTTCATTGTTGATTCATATTTTCTTTGTTTTTCTTTTCTGATTGTTTGTGTTTAGACAACATGGCAGTAAACTTCTATCAATTCAGTAGCGGATTTGAGCCACAAGTACCATGGAGAGTAAATGAGGTAAGCACTCCGAACATTGAACAACAACTTTCTGAGCTAACCTCTCTTGTGGAAAACATGGCTGTAGGAGATATGCAAAAATCTTATGAATGTGGGATATATTCTACGATGGAGCATCCAATCGACATGTATCCAACTTTACAAGAAGAATATATGGAACAAGCCAATGCCATGGGTGGATTTCCAGGACAAACGAGGCAATGGTATGATCCTTTCTCTAGCACTTACAATGCTGGATGGGAAGATCAACATAATTTCAGTTACTGGAATCATCAACCAATCACTCCAAATGTGATACCAAATCGACCACAAGGTTTCAATCAACCTAGAGTGCAGCAACCTTTTCAAGTTCTTAAATAATAAATGAGAATAACATAAGAGAAGTTAACACAATAATAATGAAAGCTAAGGTTAGGGGATCCGCCCTTGATATTTCAAATAAGGATAAACAACCCGTTTTGGTTATATGAATTATATCTTATAAATAGGTTCAAGCATCCAATATGCCAATCTCCATATGTCTACAACAAATCAAGGTTCCTAACTAGATTCATGTCAGTAAGAAAGAACCACACGACATCTAGAAAGGATCCAAGCATTTGATGTGCCAAGGATTGTCGACAATGGATCAAGACCTCCACTTTACAAGTGGTGTCAAGATTGATTAGAGAAATAAATATAAATCATATAAACAACACAATATTATGATTATTAAGCACATATTAAAGGGTAAGAGAATCCTTACTCTCATATCAAGGGTTTCACCATTTCACCTTAGCAGGAGAGAAATTAGAAAGACGTTATAAAAGAAAGAAAACAAATTGCAAGAAAAAGAAGATTTATTAATAGCATAAAAACACAAGAGAGAAACACAATACAAGATCCCAGCAAGGCCAAGATATTTCAGGATAGGCCAAGGTACCCTAATGGGTCACAAGGCACCTCTATTTATAGATACATTCAGGAGCAAACTTGACAAATTACAAAGAAATAATTGTCAAATATTAGATGCACCAACTTTGACAATTGGGGTAATTAGGTGAACCGAATTTGACCAACGATTTTGACATTGAATTTTTGAGAATTTTAATCACATGCCTTCATGAAATCATAGATATTTCTCTCAAATTTCTAGAACATCTTGATTCATATGATTTGGATATGTATTTTGAGAGATACGGTCAAAATACTGAGGCATGGTCAAGCTAGGTCGAATCTACAAATGGGTTCACTTCAAGCCCAATTTTGGTCCACTAAGAGTCCGAATTTGATGATGCTTGTGAAATGCAATCTTATAGATAATTGAATTCAACTTCCAAAACATTAAGATTTTCACCATTTTGATTTATAAATAGAAAGTTATGCCCAATTTACCATACCTACATCAAAACCAAAACTAAAAGAAAGTTAATTCAAATGATGTAAAGGCTACAAATATGCTTAAGTTGAGGAATTTAATGACACTATTAATGCAATATGATGAACTAAACTCTTATTAAGCATACATATTTAAGTTTTCATCACACCCCCCAACTAGCTTATTGCTAGTCCCACGCAATTAAAGCGTTATTATTTAGAAGTGATTTATAGAATTTTACATCCAAGGTGGCCATTATTGCAGTCTCCTTGATTTTATCCAAATAAACAAACTCTCAACCGATTTTTTTTAATGACTCATGTACCCTTTAGTTAAGATATCAATAAACCTTCTTTCTGTGCTCAGTCGACACATGATTATGGGGCTTATTAGAAAGAAGCCATATCGGTTCTAATATTTGTTAAGGCTAACAACCTTAGGTAGGGGGTATTCATATATATATTCTTTCTCTTCTTCTTTTTTTTTTTTTTTTTTTTGAAAGAATGCATCTTTAACCCATGTAGCCAGCCTTAGGCTAATGACTCCCAAACCAGTTGGTCTTAGGGCATAAGGTGTTAAGACACCCCTACGAGCTTAACGACTCAGGTTGCCGATGCTTTATTTTTTGCTTAGAAACTTGTGGATAGTGCAATATTCAATCCCATTAAGCTTTCTCCTTAATCCATGTAGCGAGCTTTGAGCCAATAGCTCCTAAACCAGTTGGTCTTAAGGTATTAGGTGTTGAGGCACCCCTCGGGCTTAATTGCTCGAATTAAGGAGGCTACGAGACTAAACTTATCCACAACTGCTCTCTCTTTATTTTTTTCACTTTTTTTGCACTTTTTTTTTACTTTCCCCTTCCTTTTGTTGTTATCCTAAACAAAACAAAAGAACTCAAATATTACAACATTTCATTATGCCATCCACAATTATGCATCAAGTTATGTGTGTGTGTGAAGAAAAGTTCATGAATACTTGCTTAACGAGTACATAAGCACACAGTTTATTAAATGATAAGGTTTTGAGAGTTCCTAGATTTGAATAATTCAAAGTGAAATTAACACATCCGAAAAAGGATTGTCTCCCAAGTATAGGAGTGTCGAAGTAATAAACCCGGTAAGACCGGGGTCGATCCACCAGGAAGGGAATTTAAGCGTTACAAATTATAAGATAAGCAAATGTGATATGGATGATTCAAAGAAATAACAAGAGAATATCAATAAATATGTAAGATGGTAGGCGGTATTACCGATCATTCAAATATAAAACAAAAAGCAAGAGGAGGTAAAACCATTCATGGAAATAGGTGGTATAACCAACCATAGTAAATTAAAGAACAATTTCATAAGGTGGTAGAACCTACCATAGTAAATAAAATAAAAAGTTAATAAACAATAGAATAATTAAAATACAAGAGGAATTAACACAATAACAATGAAGGCTAAGGTTAGGGGATCCGCCCTTGATATTTCGAATAAGGATAATTAGCCTATTTTTAGTATATGAAGTTATTTATTTGTTTCAGTGCCAAACATAATATACCACTTCTTAAATGGGTTCAAGCACCAATGTGCCAATCATGTCATATGGTCTACAACAAATCAAGGTTCATAAATAGATTTTGTGTCCTGGTAAGGAAGAACATACATCAGTCTAGAAAAGGATCCAGCATTTGATGTGCCAAGGATTGTCGGCAATGGATCAAGACCTCCACTTTACGAGTGGTGTCAAGATTGATTAAGAAATTAAATATAAATCATATTGAATAAACATCATAAGATTAAGATTATTAAGCACATATTAAGAGTTAGAGAATCCTTATTTTCATATCAAGGGTTTTCACCCTTTCACCTTAGCAAAAGAGAAATTAGAAGAACATTATAATAGAAAGAAAATAAATGCAAGAAAAAGGAAATTCATTAATAACATAAACACACAAAACACAATACAAGATC
>SNVD02002273.1:0-15989 GCA_013180625.2 Boswellia sacra | reverse complement strand
TACGGTCCTGAATCTGAATATCAAGAAGCATGTCCCAGTAGAGCGGACATCCTCCAAACCACTAGATTTTCATGCACGCATGGCAATGAAACGTGCAGCATGAAAAGGCATAGTATATCCCGGAAAGAATCCCACAATACAGCGTAGCCAATCAGCCCCAGCATCATCTACCAAATCATCTGGGAGCTCAAGGAGGATCGAACCTAGGACCTTTTTAGCTATCGGGTCAAGGTGAAATCTAGCGTTAGCCTCAGTAACCCGAATCCTGTCAGCCCAAGAACCGGTTGTTTTAGGTAAAGGTTATGTGTGGGTGGTTTTTCGAGTAGGTGGGTGTGTTTGAGTGTCACGAGGTGGGTGTTTTGGCTGGTTAGGTTTGGTAGTGGCGGGGGCGGCCATGGCGGAGATGGTGTGGTGCAGGCTAGGAAAAATATGATGAAAAAACTCCAAGTAGCAAACAACCCAAACCAGACGAGAACTCCAAAGAATCCAACCAAAAATCCAAATACCAACAGTCCAAACAACCAGTGTACACAAAATAGCAAATTCACAACAGTTTAAAAATAAGCGAAAGATGATAAAGTGAAATTGCAGTAGTGGGTGCGCATACCGGTCACCAAATAGGGCATGAAATAAAACTGATGAATAGTTCTCGTCGACGTCGCTCCTTAGATTTTATTATCCACAAGGAATTTGAGGGTCGACCAAGAAGCAAATATGCATGAAATAGGCCGAGTAGCAACCTGCCAGGATCGGTGAATAGTGTCACCGGATGAACAGTGCCTCCGCAGTCGGGAATAGTATTCCCGAAAAGGAAAATGCGATTTCAGGAGAAAAAACTGGGAATCTGACAACGCAACACAAGGGAAAGTTGATCGACGACTCCTGATCTACAGACTGATGCCGGAGGTGACGACCCACTTGCCGTCCAAGAGAAAACCGGTCGTGAACAGTAATTAAAAAAGGTCGTGAACGGGGTAGAAGACAGTCGAACCAGGTTTCGGCGCTGAAAGAAGAATTGCAGATCGGGCCGAGACGAAGGTGACTACGCTGGTGGCGACTATTCACTCGCCACCTGAGGCGAGTGAATAGTGAAAACCGATTGTCTTCTTGCACAGATTTGATCGCCTTCCAGTTAAAATCTCCAAGGGCTCAAGAAGGAAAGTTTGATTATCGTGCTTAGATCTACAATATGCGTAAATCCTAAGACATAACTCACAAAACCGGCGAAGTGAACAGTAACTCCGGCGGTGTCATTTGAGAGAAAAAAATTTTTTCTTTCCCTAAACCCTAAACCCTAAACCCTAAACCCTAAACCCTAAACCCTAAACCCTAAACCCAAAACCTAAACCCTAAACCCTAAACCCTAAACCCTAAACCCTAAACCCTAAACTTTTTTTTTTGGAAAAGTTACTTAGTAATATTAATCCAAAAAAGTTAAAATGTACAAAAATCCGAGGGGCATACCCCAAGATTACAAAAGGACATGAAGTCCAAACAAACAAACCAACAAAAGATAGAAAATAAAGGCCACAAGCGGCCTAAACAATGTAAAACAAGCCACACACGGCCTTAACAACATAAATGAGAAATGACCACATCCGGTCTAAATCAAAAAAATACAAAAGCTTTAACCCTTCTTATTTTTCTTCTTCTTACCCTTCCGTACAGGGGTAGCTGGGGTGTCCGAATGATCATGATCAATCCTATCAATTTGGTCTTCATCACTTAGCCTATTCAAAGGTTCAAATCGAGAGGGAGAAGACTCAGGAGGTTGTCCTGTATTTATTCGCCCTGACGAAACGGATGCCTCACGATTGGTAGAACACTGGATAGTACCTAAAAGCCTACCCTGGTCAGTCGCGAAAAGAGATAGAGAGTCAGAATCTGAGACCGACTCTGCACTCGAGGCTGTGGCCTTCATAGGAGGAACAACTTGCACTGGCAAATTTGCTGGAAAAGCAACAAGCTTTGGACTCTCAGCGACCTTGGTCGCAACCTTACCCGAATTCAAAAGAGTACCATCAGAAGAGGTGCTATCTGGGTCGTTAGCCTCATTCTTATCCTGACCTGTAGTCTTTTCGGGATCCGGACAACGGTGTCCAAACTTACAACATTTGGAGCAACGTTTTGGGACCCACTCATATTCAACTTGAATTTGGATGGGCTCTGGAGAAAGCTTGCATATGAACTCAAAGTTGCGAATCAGAGGGTGTTTTGCATCCAAAAGAACACATACCCTCGCATACTCCAATCTGGAAAGATCGGAAGTCATCTTGTCACAAGAAATAGGTTGTCCAACCATGCTGGAGACAATGCTAAGACCTTTAGTTGTCCACAAAGGGAACGGCAGGCCATATAATCGGATCCAAACGGGAATATACCTCAATTGATTTGCATTAAAATCTAAATGCGGGTTCCAAGGTTGTAAGATAATTGTTTTACCTCCGAACATCCAAGGACCGCGAGCAATGATGTTATGAACCTCTTCCTCCGTTTGGAAGCGGAAGATGAGAAACCCCTTGTTTGTGGAACGGACATCCTCCAAGCCACTGGATTTCCATGCACGCATGGCCAACGAGCGAGCAGCATGAAAAGGCATCGTATATCCCAGAAAGAAACCAACAAGACATCTACGCCATTCGGCCACATTTTCATCGACGATCTCATCTGGGATCTCAAGCACTGTACTCGGTTTCTTGGGAGTAATCCCCAGCAGTTTGCATCGACTACTCGAATCAGTAATCTTAACTTTGTCGGCCCAATTAGCCTTATGCGGGTCCATTGACCAAACCACAAGGAATCAGGAAATCGACTAAGAAGCAAAGTTACATGAAATAACCTGAAGAACAATCTGGGCAGGGCTGATGAACAGAGTTACCGGCCGGATGAACAGTGAAACCGGAGTTGAATAGTGTCACCCGAATGGAGAGATGGTGATTTGAGGGACTTGCGGTTAGAAACGGGTGACGCCCAAGAAGGGAAAGTTGGTCAGCATTGCTCGATCTACAAAGTGGTGGTGGAGGTGAGATGCAACTCGCCGTTTTCCGGCGAGAGGTGGCGGTAAATAGTAAATCCGAACCTTTGTGGCCTTGAACGGAGGTGATGCGGCGCGAATCTGGTGGTGCTGATGAAGGGAAACTTGTAGATCGTCGACTGATCTACAAGAATTTGATGGAGGTGAGATGCAACTCGCCGTTTTCCGACGAGAGGTGGCGGTGAATAGTGAAATATCCGAAACTTCAAAGCCTTGAACGGAGGAGTTGCGGCGCGAATCTGGTGGTGCTGAAGAAGGGAAAGTTGTAGATCGAGCTAAGGCCAACACGATGGTGATGGAGGTGTTGATTCACTCGCCGGTTGACAGCGGATGAATAGTGAATCCGAACACTGTTTTCGACGATTTTGATCGCCTTCCGGTCGGAATCTGAAGAGGGTCAAGAAGGAAAGTTTCCTCAGGATATTCTGATCTACAAAATATGTAAATCTCAAAGGCTGATTCGCCAAATGAGCGGAGTGAACAGTAACTCCGGCGACCCTAGTTGAGAGAAAATTTTCTCCCTCCCTCCCTAAACCCTAAACCCTAAACCCTAAACCCTAAACCCTAAAACCCTAAACCCTAAACCCTAAACCCTAAACTTTTTTTTTGGAAAAATTACTATTTACATAAAAAGAGAAAAGATAGTACAAAATACGAGGGGCATACCCCAAGAAGAGTACCTAGTACTCACAAGTCCGAATGGAAAAAGGAAACCCAAAGGCCCCAGAAAAACAAACGTGATATGGAGCCAAAAGCTCCAAACAAAACAGAAAAAGGCGTAAAGGCCCAAAACCAACCACAATGAAAACTAGCATCACCATAACAACACAACAAAAGGGCGCATGTGCCCAATGAAACAAAATAAAGTTCAAATAATCAACTAACAATGAAGGCCCCATATGGCATGAAGCTGAGGAGTGATCACATACTTGGCCTCAATGGTTTGAAGCCGAGAGCGAACCAAAGCAAAAATCTCATCAATCACCTGACGACGAGTCCTGTGACGCTGCTGATACACACGATCATTCCTCTCATACCATAGAAAATAAACCGTAGCAGAAAAAACCAAACGTGCAAGGATATGTCCAAAATTCTTCCTGCCCTGAAGATGAAGAGAAGCCCAATGAAGTAGAGAGCGCCAATTAAAGGATGGCCAAACAATGAGAGTCTTAGCTGAAATCTCCCCCCATACAGAAGCCGAGAAAGGACAGCTAAAGAAAAGATGCTCATGAGTCTCATTAGCTGAAGTACAAAGAACACAACCCGAAGAAGATAACATGCCATGACGCCGAAGTCGATCCATAGTACGAAGACGACCCAATGAGGCAAGCCAAAGAATAAAGGAGTGCCTCGGAACATGACCAGGGAACCATAAAAGGTGATGAAAGGAGTTCACCGAACGTCTACTCCGTAATAATTCCCATGCTGAGGCAATAGAGAAAATACCAGAGGTGTGGCCCTTCCAAACAATATGATCGGGATCCCCATCATAGGCCGGATGTTGACAGAGTCCCAAATCCGTCCTAGGACCGACCCACCATCAGGAAAAGCCCAATCCCCATCCTGAATAATAGCTGAGACCTTTGCATCTGAGGGAAGACCTGTAGATGAAAGAGTCCTGAAAGAGAACAAATCACAAAGACGACCCTGCGGCAACCAGTAATCCTGCCAGAGTGAGGTATCACGTCCATCTCCAATACAAGAGACAAATTTACCCCTGCACCAATCCCGACTGTGCAAAATCTTCCTCCAAGACCAGGAGGCTCCAGAAGTTACCCGAACCTGCCAAAACGAGCGACCCCGAAGGAGTACCTTATGAACCCAAGAAGACCATGTGGAAGACTTGTCAGAAAGAAGTCTCCAAATATGCTTCAGAATAGCAGCACGATTCCACTCCTTCACTCGCTTAATTCCTAAACCTCCTTCTTTCAACGGATAGCAAACAGAATCCCAAGCTACTTTGGCCCCAGAACGAGACAAAGAGGTACCTTTCCAGAGGAAAGCAGCTAGAATACCCTCAATCTTTCGCACCACAGCCGCCGGTAAAATGAACATAGATGACCAGTAGACTTGGATGGAAAAAAGTACCGACTTAATCAACTGGAGGCGACCAGCATAAGTCAGCACAGCAGATGTCCACAACCTGACCCTTGACAGAATCCGTTCTATCAAAGGAGCACAATCTGAAAGGCGCAATCTGGTACTGATCAGGGGCACTCCCAAATAACGGACCGGCAAACTCCCCACATGAAAACCCAAGATGGACTGCAACACTATTTGATCCTCATCATTGACTCCAGAAAAGAAGACATGACTCTTGGCTGAATTCGTAACGAGACCAGAGAGCTCTGCAAACTCCTGCAAAGCAGCATGAACCACCCTAACAGAGCCCACATCTGCCCGACAAAAAACCATCAAATCATCTGCAAAACAAAGATGAGCAAGAGAAATCTGCTGGCATCGCCAATGGTATCGAAAACCAGGCTGCTGAGAGGCCTTCCGAAGAATACCACTCAAACCCTCCATGGCCAACACAAAAAGATAAGGCGACAACGGATCACCCTGACGAACACCTCTGGAGGTGGGAAAGAACCCATGAAGCTCTCCGTTTAAAGCAACCGAGAAGTGTGCAGTAGACATGCAGGTCTCTATCCATCTAACCATACACTCTGGAATACCGATCGTCCTTAACCCCAAAAGGATGAAATCCCAACTGACAGTATCAAAAGCTTTGCGAATATCCACCTTTAAAGCGCAGCGGGGAGGTGAATGCCCAAGATGGTAATCATGCATAAGCTCTTGAGTCAAAAGAATGGCATCAGAAATTCTTCGACCTGGGACAAAAGCTGACTGGGAACTCCCAATTACATCAGGTAAAACTACTTTGAACCGGTTCACAATCACTTTAGAGATGCACTTGTAAAGTACATTACAACAAGAGATTGGTCGAAAATCACTCATAGTCCTCGGAGTCTCAACCTTGGGGACCAAGGCAATCCTAGTGGCATTAACACACTTTGGCATCCGACAAGTCGCAAAGAAGTAACGCACAGCAGCCATAAAATCCACACTAATAATGTCCCAAGCCCTCTTAAAGAACAGAGAAGTGTACCCATCCGGTCCTGGAGCTTTATCATCGGGAATCGAGAATAAAGCTGACCTGATCTCATCGTCGGTAATAGGGCATACCAAAGAAGGCAGCATCTCTGCAGAAACTCTTCCAGAGAAAAACCGAGAAGCCTCTACAAGAGAAGGTCGAGAAGGAGCTGTAAGTAATTTCTGAAAATACCTTTCAGCTAGATGACCCAAGTCGTCCCGATCTGTAACTATGGTACCATCCTCATCCTCAAGCTGATGGATCCGATTCCTGACCTGTCTATGGATCAGAGACCTGTGAAAGAACTTGGTATTCTGATCCCCCAAAGAGAGCCATTGGATCCTAGACCTCTGCCGAAAAAAAGCCTCCTCATCACTGCACAACTGGGAATACTGCTTAGCATAAACTCTCTCAGCCAGAATACATTCTGGCGAATATGGGTTCTCATCCAGAGCGGCCTGAGCTGCAGCCCACTGAGCCCGAGCCTCAATGACTCTGCTAGAAATATGACTAGAATCCTTAGCATGCAAAGCCTTAAACTCACGCTTTAGAAGGCCCAATTTCTGTGTGACTCGAAACATAAGATCTCCTCCCACATGCATAGACCATACTCGCTGAACCATCTCCAAGAAATCCTCTCGGTCAGCCCAAAAGTTCAAAAATTTAAAAGGACTAGAGATCTGCCGACGCCGATCTCCAAATCTGATGACCATAGCACTGTGATCCGAAACATCCCGAGGAAGAACCTCAGAAGTTGTGTGAGGCCAATTTAAGAACCATGAAGCACTACCAAAACTCCAATCAAGAGTCCGAAGAATAGTACCATCTCCCTGTTGCCCATTATGCCAAGTATACCGAAGGCCCAAGGATGGAACCCTGATTAACGCTGCGTCATGAAGGCATTGACCAAACTCATCCATGTAACCATGCCATGCGTGATCCCCACCAACTCTATCTGAAGAGCGCAAGATCGCATTGAAATCACCCAATGCCAACCAAGGTAAGTCACCAAACCCCATGGACTGAGCTCTGAGAAAATCCCACAACTGTCGACGAACACCCGGATCGTTAGAGCCATAAACAAAGATCACACCAAAAGAAACCCCATCTGATAATCTGGTAACCCGACAAACGATCCACTGTGGAGAAAACTGTAAACCACTCAAACTGTATAAAGAAGGATCCCAACACACCAAAATTCTACAAGCAATGGACAAAGTGGCATTGGATAAGAAATTCCAAGAAGGACAAGTATCTGAAACAACTGAAGCAAGGTGCTGCTGTTCAACCTTTGTCTCTAAAAGACCAATTAAACCTAAAGAATACTTAGAAACCCAGTTTCTAACTGCTCGCTGTGTAGTGAAGCCATTAAGGCCTCTAATATTCCAACTTCCTATCATAGGAAACTGGAAAAACTCAGAACTCAATAAGAAAAAATCATCGGGGGCGTTTACCCCCTCGACCCCCATTACCACCCTTTTTACTCTGACCTTTGTTACTCTTACCAGCAGGAGGAGCAACAGTGGATTTTGGAACAGTGGCAGGTGGTCGACTATCCAAATGTGTCACAGTAGATTTTGGAGGATCCGGGGCAACAAACCCCTCTGGAAGGTCAATCCCTGAAGAAACAGTCAAAGCATCTATAGGGTTGGAGGAGCACTTCAATATCTGATCCTGGTCGCCCTCAATAGGAGATAGTGAATCAGAATCAGATCCAGACTCAGAACCTGAACCAGTGGCAGAGAACTTTCCCATCATAGCAAAGATCCTGTCAATCGAAGTTGACTTCGTATTTACTGGAGTCGAAGTCAATGCAACGAGAGGCCCAGCTGGTGCGGATTCTGCAGCAATGCCTTTACCTTTGTCCTGTAGAACTGGGGTTACATCTGCATCATGACTCAGATCCTGACCAGCCTCTAATGCTGCAATAGCAGGGTCATCCATCATCCCATGTTCATGCAAAATAATGGCTGTAGTGGTATCCGGCGCCTCGGCCTCTCTAGATGAAGAATGCACAACAGGCACGGGACAGGTATGGCCAAATAGGCAACATTTGGAACATCGGTTCGGTTTCCACTCATATTCCACTCTGATCTTGATAGGCTCAGAGGATAGCTTACACCGGATCTCAAAGTCCTTCACTGGGGGATGCTCCGCATCCAACTCAACACAAACCCTAGCATAGGATAACCTGGTGTGCTCATACGTCATCCTGTCACATGATAATGGCCGGCCAACCATACTAGAAACAGCACTGAGTGCTCTAGCTGACCACAGTGGAAATGGTAATCCATGTAACCGAACCCATACTGGAATCCTGGAAATCCTACGCTGGTCAAAAGAGAAATGAGGATTCCACTGCTGGAGGATGATGTGCTTCCCACCAAACATCCAAGGCCCCCTCTCTAAAATACCATGGACATCCTCTATAGTTCTGAATCTGAATATCAAAAAACCTGTCCCAGTAGAACGGACATCCTCCAAACCACTAGATTGCCATGCACGCATAGCAATGGAGCGTGCGGCATGGAAAGGCATAGTATATCCAGGAAAAAATCCCATAATACACCGCATCCAATCAGCCCCAGCATCATCAACCATATCATCAGGGAGCTCAAGAATCGAACCTGGGACCTTTTGGGGTATCGAGTCAAGAGAAAATCTAGAGCTAGCCTCTGTAACCCGAACCCTATCAGCCCAAGAGCCAGGTTGTTAGGGTAAAGGTTGTGTGTGGGTAGTGTTTTGAGTCGGTGGATGTGTTTGAGTGGTATGAGGTGGGCGTTGGGGCTGGTTAATTTTGGTAGGGGCGGAGGTGGCCATGGTAAGGACAACTCAAAGCCCGAAGCAAGCAATCCAAACAACTCCAAAGTTCCAAATCACCAATCAACAATCAAATCAACCAAAACTCCAAAATAGTGGTAACTCCAACCCAAAGCAGTCAACCCAAACAACTCCAAAATTCCAAAATACCAACCAACAAATCAAATCAACTAAACCTCCAAAATACCAATCAACAATCAAAACAACCAGGCCACAAATTCAACAATTCCAGGACAAATTAAAGAAGATAATGTGAAATTGCAATAGATGGCAATCAATCACAATGGTAAACAAAATTGAAAGAAAATGCAAACCGTTCACCAAGGCACAAACTGTCGTCGCACTCGTATATGCCACTATCCCTGAGGAATCAGTGGGGCGGCCGAGAATAAAAGTTGTGTCGTTTAACCTGACGAACAATCTGGCGAAATCGGTGAACAAAGTTGTCGGATGAACAGTTTGCCGGAGTGAACAGTAACTCAAAATTTGGGCAATTTCCGGTCAGAATCTGATTAGCGATAAGAAGGAAAGATTATTCAGGACATCCCGATCTATGACATATGTGAATTTCATAGGTTAGATCGACAGTTTGCCGGAGTGAACAGTAACTCCGGCGATGAAAGTTGAGAGAATTTTTTTTTTCCTTTCCTCCCTCCCTCCCTAAACCCTAAACCCTAAACTCTAAACCCTAAACCCTAACCCTAAACCCTAAACCCTAAACCCTAAACCCTTAAACCCTTAAACCCTAAACCCGTAAACCCTAAACCCTTAAACCCTAAACCCTAAACCCTAAACCCTCTTGGCTGAATTGGTAACCAACCCGGAGAGCCATGCAAACTCATCTAAAGCATCTCTGATCACTTTTACAGAAACATCATCTGCTCTACAAAAAAACCATCAGATCATCGGCAAAGCAAAGGTGAGTAAGGGATACCTGCCGGCATCGCCAATGAAAGTGGAAACCCGGCCTCTGAGCAGCCTCTCGAAGAATACCACTCAAACCCTCCATAGCTAACACGAAAAGGTAAGGAGATAGAGGATCACCCTGTCGGACTCCTCTGGATGCAGTAAAGAAACCATGGAGCTCCCCATTCAACGAAATGGAGAAGTGTGCGGAAGATAAGCAGGCCCCTATCCACTGAATCATACACTCTGGAATACCAATAGTCCGTAGCCCCACACAAATGAAATCCCAGCTGACTGTATCAAAAGCTTTGCGAAGGTCCACTTTAAGAGCACACCGCGGCGGTGAACTCCCAAGGTGGTAATTGTGCATGAGCTCCTGTGTCAGCAAAATGGCATCAGAGATCCTCCTTCCTGGGACAAAGGTAGATTGTGAACTCCCAATTACATCAGGTAAGACTGTTTTGAACCGATTCACAATCACTTTTGAGATACACTTATAAAGCACATTACAGCAGGAAATCGGTCTAAAGTCATTCATGGTCCTCGGGCGCTCCACCTTGGGAATCAGAGCAATCTTGGTAGCATTAACACACCTAGGCATCCGATAGGTAGTAAAAAAATGTCGCACAGCGGCTCTAAACTCTGCACCAATAATCCCCCAAGCTTTCTTAAAAAACAGAGAGGTATATCCATCTGGCCCAGGAGCTTTATCATCAGGGATGGAGAACAAAGCTGTCTTGATCTCGTCATCGGTAATAGGGCAAACCAAGGAAGGCAACATCGCCTCCGAAATCCTCCCAGAAAAGAACCTAGAAGCATCCGCGACAGAAGGTCGTACAGGAGCAGTGAGGAGCCTCAGAAAAAAATCCACTGCCAGGCTACCTAAACCGCTCCGATCGGCAATCACTGTACCATCCTCATCCTCAAGCTGATGAATCCGATTCCTGACTTGTCGATGGATCAAAGATCTGTGAAAAAACTTAGTATTTTTATCCCCTAAAGTGAGCCACTGAACTCTGGATCTTTGACGAAAGAAAGCCTCCTCATCCTGACAAAGTCTAAAGTATTGCTTGCAGAGATCTCTCTCAGCAGAAATGCATTCTACTGAAAATGGGTCCGCATCTAGAGCAGCCTGGCTGCAGCCCACTGTGCCCGAGCCTCAATAACCCTGCTAGAAATGTTACTAGAAGTTCGACCATGGAGAGTCTTAAGTTCTCGCTTCAGCATACCTAACTTCTGAGTGAAACAATACATGGGGTTGCCATTTACTGGAGAATCCCAAACCCTCTGAACAATCCCTAGAAAATCCTCACGATCAGCCCAGAAATTCAGAAATTTAAAAGAGGTGGGCCCTCGGTGTCGTTTATCTGTAATCCGGATAACCATAGCACAATGATCAGAGACATCTCTCGGGAGGATCTCTGAAAAGGTACCCGGCCAAGTCGAGAGCCAGGAAGAACTACCAAAGCTCCAGTCCAGTGTTCTCAAGATAGTCCCCTCTCCTTGTTGTCCATTATGCCAAGTGTAACGAAGCCCAGAAGATGGAACCCTAATCAACTCCGCATCATGAACACACTGCCCAAACTCATCCATATAACCATGCCAAGATTGATCCCCACCAACCCTGTCTGAAGACCTCAAGATAGCATTGAAATCACCTAATGCCATCCAAGGTAGATCACCAAAAGCTGCAGCCTGATCTCTGATGGAGTCCCATAACTGCCGACGAATACCCGGGTCATTAGAACCATAAACAAAGACCAGCCCAAAAGAAATATTATCGGATAAACAGGTAACCCGACAAACCATCCACTGGGGAGAACATTGTAAGCTGCTCAAGCTATACAACGTAGGATCCCAACAGACTAAGATTCTGCATGCAACCGAATCAGTGACGTTCGACAAAAAACCCCAAGAGGGACAAACTGTAGAAACAACCGAATCAAGATGCTGCTGTTCAACCTTAGTTTCCAAGAGACCAATTATACTCAGGGAGAATCTAGAAATCCAATTCCTAACTGCCCGCTGCGTAGAGAAGCTATTTAGGCCTCTAACATTCCAACTTCCTATCATAGGAAACTGGAACAATCACAAACTGGAAAAACTCTCAGCAGGGGCTATTGCGCCCCCGACCCCTTTGCCTCCTCCAATCTTGTTGGACCTGCTTACCCTCTGCCTCAAGAAAAGGATCAGTAGGCTGTATGCTATCTAATGGTGATATATTAAGAGTCTCAGAGTTAGCTTCTGAGGATGATGGAGTCGATGGATCATCAGACAAGGAAGCCTCCTTGTTTATAGTACACTCCGGCAAGTGATAAGGCCCAGGCCGAAACTGATCTGTCTTAACAATAGCAAGTGAATCAGGAGTCGTCTCAGACTCTGAATCCGGATCCGATGATGAAATATCATCCTTAGCAATAGTCACCAAAGCCCTGTCAATAGCAGCTGGTCCCACAATTGCTAAGGTAGAAGCTGAATGCTAAGTATGATCAACTTCTGTAACATCAGGGGCTATAGCCTTTCCCTTGTCCCTCGAGGTGGGGACTGAAGTAGTAACTGGCGTCTTAGCCTCACGAGATGTAGGATGCACAACCGGCACATGACAGGTATGTCCAAATAAACAACACTTAGGACAACGTTTCGGTTTCCATTCATATTCTACTCTGATCTTGATAGGCTCAGAGGAAAGCTTACAACGGATCTCAAAGTCCTGCACTGGAGAATGCTCCGCATCTATCTCAACACAAACCCGGGCATAAGATAACCGAGTCCGCTCATATGTCATCTTGTCACAAGATAATGGTCGTCCAACCATACTCGAAACAGCACTAAGAGCTTTGGCTGACCACAGAGGAAATGGTAGCCCATACAAGCGAACCCAGACTGGGATCCTGGAGATCCTACTCTGGTCAAAGGAGAAGTGAGGATTCCACTGTTGAAGAATGATATGCTTCCCACCAAACATCCAGGGTCCTCTTTCTAAAATGTCATGGACCTCCTCTACGGTCCTGAATGTGAATATCAAGAAGCCTGTCCGAGTAGAGCGGACATCCTCCAAACCACTAGATTTCCATGCACGCATGGCAATGGAACGTGCAGCGTGAAAAGGCATAGTATATCCCGGAAAGAATCCCACAATACAGCGTAGCCAATCAGCCCCAGCATCATCTACCAAATCATCTGGGCGCTCAAGGATCGAACCTGGGACCTTTTTGGCTATCGGGTCAAGGTGAAATCTAGTGTTAGCCTCAGTAACCCGAATCCTGTCAGCCCAAGAACCGGGTGTTTTAGGTAAAGGTTGTGTGTGGGTGGTTTTTCGAGTAGAAGGGTGTGTTTGAGTGTCACGAGGTGAGTGTTTTGGCTGGTTAGGTTTGGTAGTGGCAGGGGCGGCCATGGCGGAGATGGTGTGGTGCAGGCTAGGAAAAATATGATGAAAAAACTCCAAGTAACAAACAACCCAAACCAGACGAGAACTCCAAAGAATCCAACCAACAATCCAAATACCAACACTCTAAACAACCAGTGTACACAAAATAGCAAATTCACAACAGTTTAAAAATAAGCGAAAGATGATAAAGTGAAATTGCAGTAGTGGGTGCGCATACCGGTCACCAAATCGGGCATGAAATAAAACTGATGAATAGTTATCCTCGACGTCGCTCCTTAGATTTTATTATCTACAAGGAATTTGAGGGTCGACCATGAAGCAAATATGCATGAAATAGGCCGAGGAGCAACCTGCCAGGATCGGTGAAT
This sequence comes from Boswellia sacra, assembly GCA_013180625.2. Lineage (NCBI taxonomy): Eukaryota > Viridiplantae > Streptophyta > Magnoliopsida > Sapindales > Burseraceae > Boswellia > Boswellia sacra. The sequence goes on along the minus strand of SNVD02002273.1, from coordinate 2,376 downwards.
AGTGTCGTGAACGGGGTAGAAGACAGTCGAACCAGGTTTCGGCGCTGAAAGAAGAATTGCAGATCGGGCTGAGACGAAGGTGACTACGCTGGTGGTGACTACTCACTCGCCACCTGAGGCGAGTGAATAGTGAAAACCGATTGTCTTCTTGCACAGATTTGAACGTCTTCCAATCAAAATCTCCAAGGGCTCAAGAAGGAAAGTTTGATTATCGTGCTTAGATCTACAATATGCGTAAATCCTAAGATCTAACTCACAAAACCGGCGAAGTGAACAGTAACTCCGGCGGTGTCATTTGAGAGAAAAAATTTTTTCTTCCTCCCTAAAACCCTAAAACCCTAAACCCTAAACCCTAAACCCTAAACCCTAAACCCTAAACCTAAACCCTAAACCCTAAACCCTAAACCTAAAACCCTAAACCCTAAACCCTAAACCCTAAACCCTAAACCCTAAACCCTAAACCCTAAACCCTAAACCCTAAACCCTAAACCCTAAACCCTAAACCTAAACCTAAACCTAAACCCTAAACCCTAAACCCTAAACCCTAAACCCTAAACCCTAAACCCTAAACCCTAACCCTAACCCTAAACCCTAAACCCTAAACCCTAAACCCTAAACCCTAAACCCTAAACCCTAAACCCAAACCCTAAACCCAAACCCTAAACCCTAAACCCTAAACCCTAAACCCTAAACCCTAAACTTTTTTTTTGAAAAAATTAATAATTACATTAAAGAAAACCAATTTACATGATACGAGGGGCATACCCCAAGGAAGTCACAAAGGACACAAAATACAAAAAGGGCAGAAAAACCCGATCGAAGCAACAACAAAGCACCAAAATAGCCCAAAAAAACAAGAACAAAACTAAGGTAGGCACGCAGGCCTTAGGCAAAAATTGCCGAAACAAACTAGTCAGCTATGCCCCAAATGGCCCGAAACTGTGCAGAAATCACAAATTTATCCTTCAAGTCAAGAACCCGAGTCCGAATCAAATCATAAATATCCCCTGTGATTTCCGGACGAGTACGACGTCGCTGCTGAAAAATACGATTGTTCCTCTCATACCAGATAAAATAAACCGTGGCAGAAAAAACCAACCATGCAAGCACATGTCGAAAATCCTTTCGACTTTTTAGATGAAGGGAGGACCACTGAAGAAGCGAACCCCAACAAAAGGATGGCCATGTCATGAGAGTCTTCGCTGTCATCTCTCGCCAGATGGAAGAGGAAAATGGACAATGAAAGAATAGATGTCCATGTTTCTCCGTGTCTGATCCACACAAAACACATGTTGCGGAGGATATTGTGCCATGACGCCGAAGACGATCCATAGTATGCAACCTCTCTAAAGAGGCGAGCCAAAGGATAAAAGAGTGTCTAGGGACATGACCCGGGAACCAGAGCAAGTGATGAAAAGAGTTCATCGATCGTCTAGCCCGCAGAATATCCCAAGCTGAGTCAATGGAAAAGATACCCGAAGGGTGTCCCTTCCAAACCTGGTGATCAGAAGCCCCAATAGTCGGATGAAACGTGATTGAGTCCCAAATCAACTGAAGATCCGACCCGCCAATCGGAAAATTCCAATCCCCATCCTGAATAATATCCAACACCCTAGCATTCGATGGTAGGCCCGTGGATGATAGAGTTCGAAAAGAAAACAAATCACAGAGGGGTCCCTGCGGAAGCCAATAATCCTGCCACAGAGAGGTGTCCCTGCCATCTCCAATACAAGTGATAAATTTACCTCTGCACCAATCCCTGCTCAGAAGAATCTTCCGCCAAGACCAGGATGCCCCAGAAGTAACCCGAACCTGCCAAAAGGACCGACCTCGAAGAAGCACATGGTGAACCCACGAAGACCAAGTGGAGGACTTGTCCGAGAGCAATCTCCAAATGTGTTTCAAAATAGCCGCCCGGTTCCAATCCTTAACCCGTTTAATCCCCAGACCTCCTTCCTTTAAAGGGTGACAAACCGAGCTCCATGCTACCTTTGCCCCAAAACGAGAGAGAGAAGTACCTCTCCAAAGAAAGGCTGCAAGAATACCCTCAATCCTCCGCACCACTGCTGTAGGCAGAATGAACATGGAGGACCAATATACCTGGATAGAAAAAAGCACTGATTTGATTAGCTGGAGCCGACCAGCATAAGTCAGACTCGCGGAAGTCCATAACCGGATTCTAGACACGAAAAAAAACAAAAAAATGGAACAATAAAATAAACAAACGAACGAAAAATTAAGAGATTAACAAAAAGATCCTCTCAATCAAAGGCTCACAATCCGATAGTTGTAATCGAGTACTAAGCAAAGGTACTCCCAAATATCTGACAGGTAGAGTGCCAATCTGAAAATCCAAGATATCCTGTAAAGCGATTT
>SNVD02002272.1:0-16114 GCA_013180625.2 Boswellia sacra | reverse complement strand
CGTGTCCAAAGTTTGAATGTCCATCAAGAACAACAGTAGCAAGGGAAATTTTCTCTTTGTTTTTGGGAGAGAAAGAAAATTTGAAGAAGTATTTCAAAGCAAGCAAGGTTAGGGTGTCGCTAACTACAGATATTTGGACTTCAATACAGAACTTGAGTTATATGGTGATTACTACACATTTCATTGATAATAATTGGAGGTTGCACAAAAGGATTTTGAGTTTCTCTCAAATTGTGAATCATAGAGGGGAAACTATTGAGAAGCAAATTGAGTCTTGCTTGCTTGAGTAGGGATTAGAGAATATATTTACAATCACAGTGGATAATGCTAGTACAAATGAAGTGGCAATCAATTATATGAAGAAAAAGGTACACGGTTGGAAAGAGAGCGAGCTGATTCTTAATGGAGATTACGTGCATGTTCGTTGTCTTGCCCATGTTGTTAATCTCATTGTTGGTGAGGGTTTAAAGGATCTTCATAAGTCCATTGCTAGTATTTGTAATACTGTGCGCTATGTGAGATCATCTCCTGCAAGATTACACAGATTTCAGTCTTGTGTTGAACATGAAAAAATTCAATACAAGGGAAATTTAGTAATAGATGTATCCACTAGATGGAATGCTACATATTTGATGTCGGAGAGTGCTTTACATATTAAAAAAGCACTTGACCATTTGGAGGAAGAGGATGGACACTATAAACTCTACTTTGCAGAGGACAACAAGTTGGCACCACCTACAGAAGAGGATTGGGATCAAGGTAGATTGTTTGTTAGTTTTTTACAAAATTTTTATGAAGTAACTCTAAAGTTTAGTGCTTCTTTGACTGTGACATCACATATTGCATTTAATGGGATATGGAGGATTCACAGTCAATTGGTTGAGTTGCAAGAACAAAGTAGTAGTGTTTTGTGTGATATGGCAAAAAATATGAAGAAGAAATTTGACAAGTACTTTGGGTCTTTTGATAAATTTAATGAGATGTTGCTCATTGCAGTTGTGCTTGATCCAAGATTCAAAATTAGGTACTTTGATTTTACTTGAGAAGTTTTTGGGGTGATACTAAGGCAGAGCAAATGATAATGGGGCTTAAAACATTGTTATTTAACCTATATGAAACTTATAAGCCTTTAATAGATAGCTCTTCAAAAGTGGTAAGGACTGAAGTGTCAAAACCCCCTGTCAGTCATATCCCAACCTCATCATTAAGTGATGAAGTTCAGGTGGTAAAGCCATGGGTAGATCCAGCTGTAAAGTTTATAGCTAATTTGACCAAGTTAGAAACATCAAATGAGGTGGATACTTATTTAAACAATGCCAATTTGGTGGGGCGGACTGAGGATTTTGATATCTTGGCTTGGTGGAAACTAAATGAAGGCAACTTTCTTGTGTTATCACATATAACAAAGGATGTTCTTGCTATATCTGTCTCCATTGTTGCTTCAGAGTCAGCATTCAGTACTGGAGGACGGATTCTTGACCAATTTAGGAGTTCATTAACTCCTAAAATGGTTGAATCCTTGATATGCTCACAGAATTGGATAACTTCTACATTGATTGATGAAGTATTCCCAACTTTAGAGATTGAAGAAGATGCTATTGGAGATTCTGTGGGTTTTTGTACTTCAATTGAGACAGGTAATTTGGAATTTTGGTTATTAACTTAACATATCATTTCCAATTTACATTGTAAAACATTGACTAACTATATTATTTTCATTTGTGTTTGTTTGTCATTGATACAGAAGTTTTAAAATCAACCATAACAGCAGTTGATCGTATGGAGCTTGATTGATGAGTGCCAATTTCAACACATTTTCCTTACTGGATTTGAGTTTTGCATTGTAAAGACTTGTTAAGTTTTTATTCGGTTGGTAACGTTAAGTTTTAGGTTGATTTTTTACAACTTGGTGGCCTTGTTGAATATTGATTATGTTTTCAGTTTTCCTCTCATTTTTTTTTTATGTTGTTAGAAATATGGAAGAGATGACTTGATTCTATTTCAATCTAAGTAGGTGGAATCTCTAGATTTAGTTTGGTGGCCTTGTGATGTCTATTTTTGAAAAAAATCGAGTGTCAGATGATTCATCCGACACTCAATACTAGCCACTCGACACTCGACACTTACATGTCCAGTTGTGTCGAATTCATAACCGACACTCGATATCAGACTATTTTTAAAGACATCGAGTGTCGGATGCATCATTCGATACTTGACACTATCTACTCGACGTGTGGAGTCGTGTCAGATACATGTCGAGCAGATAGTGTCGAGTGTCGGATGATGCATCCGACACTCGATGTCTTTGAAAATAGTCTGATATCGAGTATCGGTTGTGAATCTAACACAACTCGACATGTAAGTGTCGAGTATCAAGTGGGGTAGTGTCGAGTGTCGGATGAATCATCCGACACTCGATTTCTTTGAAAATTGTCTGATATCGAGTGTCGATTGTGAATCCAACACGACTCGACATGTAAGTGTCGAGTGTCGAGTGTCGAGTGGACCCGACAGACCCGACCAACCCGACCATTCGGGTAATATGTCGGGTTACATGCTTCAAAAACCCGACCACGGGTTCATTTTTCAAAACCCAATGCATCATTGGGTTGAGTCGGGTTGGGCAAAACCGGACCCGACCCGACCCGTGTGCACCCCTAATCTCTACATACAATTTTTTTCTTTTAGAGCACCAAAAACTAAAATTTCTAGGACAAAATATTAGTATTAAAATTTTACTTTCATCTAGTACACTCAATATCATCCCAAACCTAACCCTATTATATTCGCATTGATTAATCCATTGAATCCTACCTTGAATGGCCAGAGGTGGTTGGTCTTCAGGTTTGTAAAGAAATTAACATTGCACCTCTTATATATGTTAGCCTTTCAAGTTGAATGTCTGACACCTCTTTATATTATACTTTTATCTATAATACTTTGCAAAAGAAAAAAAATTAATCTATAAAAACACACCTTATTCCAAATTCTTTAGTTGAACTTTGCTTTCTTACTTTTTAAAATGTTATATGTATTCACAGGGAATCTCTCTCTTTAGTTATTGATTCACTACAAGAAAAATGACCATATTTGGCGGTCTTTGACTGTCAAATATGTATATATTTGACAATCTTAAAAACGCCACCAATGGCACCGCCAAATATAGTCAATTTGACAATATTTGACGGTCGGTCAAAGTGACAAATATGCATATAACCGCCAAGTATGATAGGTTAAAAGATTAAAAAAATATATACTTGGCGGTCTTTTGACCACCAAGTATAACAGTTTTAAAAATTAAAAAAAAACTTGGCAGTTTTTAACTGCAAAGTATTTAAAAAAATTAATATATATAATAAATATTTTAAAAATTTAATAAATTCATAATATATATATATAAAATAAGTATTTTAAAAATTTTAATAAATTCATAATATATAGAGCAAACTACAAAGAAACAATATGTTTTTTCAATTAGGAAGGGAAAAAAAATCTCACTGCCTAATCTAAAAATAATAATTATAATTTGGATCATTCAAGGAAACCAATACAATAAAATAAAGAACCATAATAAAATTAAAGAAGTTGGATTAAATTAAAAAAATGGTGGGGAAGTTTGGTTTCTGTAGTTTCAACAGACCTGCAAATAGATCAATCACAACATAAGCGAATGAAGAATAAAGCAGTGCTGCAGAAAGTAATATAATTTCAAGCAGCCTCTATATATATGGAACAAAGATTTCAACTCCACCTACTTAAGTAAAAATGGCAGTTTACAGCTGAGAATCAGGTTGGCTTAAAGAAGTAGAGTTTATGTTTGCTTTTCTTTCATCCAGTCCAGGACCAATGGCCAAGCAAGATTCGGATCATAATTACTAAAGTTTGGGAAGCTTATCTGTCAAATTATTTAAATAGTTAGCACAGGATCAAAATATATGGAAGGCCAACAACACAAGATATTGTGCTGATTATATATTGATTGATCTTCCTAATGGTTTTGCTATTATTCTAGATACAAATGTTGGCAGACCTCAACCTGAAGAAAACACCTCAGTTGTTTTCTTCAGCACTGAAGAAAAAATTCAATACAAGAACTGTAGAGGAATATGGTTTATAGCTTAAGCACCAAAACTAAGCATAGGATTATTACTACAACAACAACTTCTATTCAGATACAGGCACATAAAATCTTAAAAACCAAGAAGAACTCACAATTTAACAAATATTCAACATGATATTTCATACATCCTAGAAAAAGTTGAATTTAAATTGTTCATGTTTCATTTTGACCAAGAAGAAATGTCTTGCCAGAATTATGAAAAAGCAAAATCTTACATGAAACATACAACCATGATACTAATAATTTCTGATAAAGGAGTAAAATATTGCCAATTAGAACAACACTAACCCATTTCTAAGATCTTCAAAGACATTGTCTATATAAGTTGAATTTCCAAGACTATTGATCCAAAAGCGAAACGCTCTTTCTTCTCTAGAAATTTGAGTGTCATCAGGTAAAGTTTCAAGAAAAGATATCTGTTTTGTTTGGGTTGATAGCCCTTGACTGCATGTAGAAACAGTTGTTAGCTTTTACATCTCACATCTTTAAAGGTGATAAGTGATAACTGGCATCTACAGAAAAAAGTATGAATCATCAATTCAGATTGGCAGCTTAAACATAATCTTCTATTGTACCATGTTTACTTTACATATATGTAAATTCCACATTATGGATTTCATTAGTATGTTCTGCGACTAGAACAATAAATAATGCAACAGAGTTGTCAACTCTAACAACAATAGCAAACACCTGGACAAAGAAACGGAACCTAATATTCAAGCATAAAATCTACAAATCAAAGAAAGTATAAAAGTATGATGTGTGAATATGACAAGGAACATCTTTCCAATCTCTGTAAAATAGCTGGACTTACCTTGAGCCTAGAAATTTCCATAATGCCAGAATACAGGAATTTTCTGGCTAGAGCTAACATGAAGTATTGGAAAAGTTATGTGACCTGTATCTATGCCACAAGGTCTGCTATATGCTAAACGTGAATAATGGTGAAATTTAAAATAAAGTTGTAACCATTATTACCAAGCCCAAGTGTAATCTTCTCAAGATAATTTTTTGCTCAAGAGAGGATACACTCTTACCCATGCTGAAAAATATGTGCAACAAAAGCAAGATTAAGATTTGGTGAACCCTCCACAATATCTTCTGCAGTTAAGTATCTCTGACAACCCATTTTATCTGCATGTTCAAGAATTAACTTTGCCCTTTACAACAGATCTTTGACAGCCAATGTAGATGGATTACTGTGCTCAGGTGCAAGAACATTTAAAAGATGAGCATAAGCTTCTCCATCCTGCAGGTGGCACATTATATAATCAATAATAGCATTACCTAAAGAACAAATATCAATGTACATATCTTCAAACGTCATTACAACATGCCATTTTGTAAACGTTAAAGCAAATAAAAATTGAATAAGTTGCTAGTGAACTGATTAGCAGATATACTATCTTCTTTGCATTTTGTTCTAAAAACCATGAACAGAATTCATTCAGCGGATGGTATCCAACCTTTTGAACAAGAGCTAAAGAGAGGTCAGGGCGACCCATGTAGAAGCAGAGCACTTAGGCCCTCTTGAGAGAAACCAGATCCTTTAGGAAAGTTTTGAGAAGCTGCAAAAGAAATGAATGTCATTTGCAACGAACAAATCATATACAGATGCTAAAGACTAAACTGAAGTCAAACAATACACCGAGATAAAAACTTATTGAAATGTTTCCAACTGAAAATCTGTAAAATGCATAACTTTATGAACTTATAACTAATAGTACTCATAGTGCAATCATTTACTAACAAACAGAAAAAACCCCAATTCAAAGTTTGGTCAAACCTTATATCATATCTAAAAATTAAAAAGAGAAATAAACTTAAAATTTTATTTTACCTTAGAGTGTAACTCAACAGCCACATCATCGTCTTGGTCGGCAGAAATCAAATACGAGACAGCACTAAAAATTGCCTTCTCGTACGGGGTGGCGTCTTCCTGTTTACAACCAAATTCAATCATAAAATTCAGCAACATCAGTTGATTCTTCTCATTACACTTTTTTGGAAATTTTTTCAAAAAAACGAAAACAAAAAAAGGAGAAAGAACAAACAAGCTTACAAGACGAGACTTGGCAGCCTGAATAAGTTCAGAAGCTGTAGAAGGAAATTGGGAAGCTAGAAAATGAGCAGCCAAACAGTTGGCCAAGACGCAATCTTTATCATGTTCAGCCGCTTCCAATATCACGTGCCTCTCTCTCCCATAACTAAGCACCTTCATTCATTAAACAAACCTAGAAACCTCAAAAATTAAACACATTTTCGGACACCCACCAACAAGAAACTCCATATAACATCAAATTATTAATGAAAAAAAAAGAAAAAATAACCAAACCTGGTGGTAGTATGCGTTGATGGCAAAGATGCAAGAATCAGAAGAAGTCTTCACTTTGTAACCCCATTTGTCTGATTTTAATCCTCCCATTTCGCTTTTCATTCTCGAACACAAGTTGCCAGGATCTTCTTAATTAGTATTCTCTAGTCGAGAAAATAACAAATGAGATGGAAGTGTGTCCGAGACTCATGAGGCAAGAGGTGTTTGGTTCTGTGGTCTCGGTAATGCAAGATTCAAGTTTGTCATCCTTATCTTTAAAGCTATCTTTACTTGAATATAATGCTACTCGGCAACACTTATCCTTTATTTTCTTAGCTTTACCCATGGGCCATTGTCTTGTCTGCTGGCCTTTCACTCTGTTCTATGGGCTAGACTAAGGGGCTAAAAGCATTTATTCCTTGTAATGGGCCACGAAACTAATAAATTATTATTGTTATTTTTGGGACAAACATATTTTATATTTGGTGAGTCTTTCTATAAATTGGATGTGCTGGATTGCAAGAAAGGAAAAGTGGACAGAAAGGAAATTTTGAGGAAAAGAAAACTTTTCTTATATTTAGTTATCCAATAGAATCATGAATGGAAACGAAAGTTTATAAATCAATTTCATATAAATACCATCAACATTGAAATATACAATATCTATTATTAAAGTCACATATTAAATTTAATTTTTTATATAAATTAATAAATAAAACAAATTATTTTTTATATAAATAGTAAAATACCACTTTTTTAAAATAAATAATATATTTTATATTATAAAAATATTATTAACCCTATGTAGATTTATTAAATAAATATATATAATCATTTATTAAAAATTAAATATATTTACAAAAAATAATTACCAGTTTATTTTAAAATATTATTAAATTAATAGAGATTTTTAAAATAAATAATTAATTACATATATAAATTATATATTAAAAATTAAGAAAAATCTGAAATACAATAATATATTATATATTATTTAAATTAATTATAAATGTAGAATTAAATATATTTATTAATTTAATTATTTAATATAATTCTATAACAGAAATTTAAATTTAAATTAATAAATTTAAAAAAATAAATTATAATAAATTTATATTTTATAATATATTATTTAAGTAAATAAATTTATAATTTTAATATATGAATTTTACAATTTTATGATTTAAAAAAACAAATAAATGAATTGTATTTATAATTATTTCTAAAATAATTTAATTAATTATTTAAATAAGGTTAAGTTTGGACAGATTAAAAAATAAACAAGGTTAGTTTAGTTATCGTATACTTGCAAGTTTTGCACAACATACCCAAAAAAAAAAACACACACACACACACTCACACATATTAATGTATATTGAAAACAAGTTATATTCAAATGAAAAAACGAACACCATCTACATGTTACAAAACCAAATTGAAATGGGTATTTGTAGTCATAAAATTTTGATCTCTAATAGGGGTGTTCAAAATTATCCGACCCGATCGGGTTTTGTCGGGTTGGTTGGGTTACGATCGGGTTAGGGTAATAAAAAACCCGAAATCGGGTTGTAAAACTCGGGTTTTGTGCAATCGGGTTTGAGATCGGGTTTAATTCATGTAACCCGCTATAACCTGACACGATCAAAAAGGCCAAAAACCTGTCAAAACGCTCGACAAAACTCGACGAGCTCGATATCGCTCGACACGACTCAACATGTAAGTGTTGAGTGTCAAATGATGAATCCGACACTCGATGTCTTCGAAAATAGACTTATATCGAGTGTTAGTTGTGAATCTGAAATGACTCGACATGTAAGTGTCGAGCATCGGATGATGCATCATCACTCGACACTTACATGTCGTGTGTCGAATTCATCATCTGACACTCGATTCTTAGTTTAGACTAATATCGAGTGTCGGTTGTGAATTCGACACGACTCGACATTTAAGTGTCGAGTGTCGAATGATAGTATCGAGCTCTATCGAGCGCGTCGAGTTTTATCAATTTTTGTCAAAAATAGACTGCTATAAAAGGGAAATTTTCCCATATTCTAATTTCTAACCCAAGAAGGAACCCTAATATGCAATTTCAATTTTAGAATTCAGAGAACTAACCTCTTCCAGTTCCGGCAACGATCGTGCTCTTCCACGGCTACCATTTGTCTGATTTTAATCCTCCCATTTCGCTTTTCATTCTCGAACACAAGTTGCCAGGATCTTCTTAATTAGTATTCTCTAGTCGAGAAAATAACAAATGAGATGGAAGTGTGTCCGAGACTCATGAGGCAAGAGGTGTTTGGTTCTGTGGTCTCGGTAATGCAATATTCAAGAGCCAAGAACAAAAGAACACGCACAAACTGCAAGAACAATGTACAACCAAGCAATAAAAATTTCAACTGACTTTAATAATTTTTGACAATTTATTTCCAAGAAATTGTAACTTCTATCTCATTGGATTCCAGAAAATGACTTCCAACAGCAATTCTAGCAGATAATCAACAGATCTAGTACTCACTTTCCTAATTCTTTCTACAAATCCGCAAGTTTCAGAAAAGCAATACCCAGATAAAACAATGTTCTGGTTGTTTACATGCAGTTAAAAAAAAAAAGGAACTCCCAACAGGAAAATGCTATTTTCTTCACACATGCAGAGAATTAAACACTACAATCTCGCATAACCGAGAAATTTCCGGAATCATTAGTGAAGAAGGCTTCCAATTTATAAACTGAGACACAAAACAACCTTGCAATCTCCAGAAAGGAAGAAAAGCATGGTATTTCCTTAGCCAATTTCACCAGATAACACAACTAGATTCCACATAAAGCTTAATTTACATTACGCAAAGCCTCAAACAGTTGCAAAGAGCGAAGATAAGCGAACACGCATGAAAAAGAGAAGCCCTGAGTAACGCTAAGCATTCTTACCGAGAAAATGTCGAAAATTAAAAAAAAAAGAGAGAGGGAAATAGAAAAAACACACCAAAAATAAGAACAATCAAGATTCAACATGTATCAAAAAAGGCCTCCAAAAGAAACTTACCTGACAGGCAGTGCATCCTCCAAAACATCCAGCCTCACGCAGCTCCCTCCAATCGAGCTCTGCACTTCATTCGCTTCCTCAACGTCTGGTGATGAGTCACTGTTCTTCCCAATCGACGAGGAACTACCAGACTTCACATCCTCCTCTCCCTCCCACCTCTCATCCATAACCGTTTTCGCCTCTGCTGACTGATAGGTGTCTAATTATATATCATTTTCATATCAATTCGTCCATGTTTCTTTGCTATATTCCTTGGTATTTTTATGTTTTTGTGTGGTTTTGATGTTTGTAGGAGTTTTGGAGCAACTTGCACAAAAATGGAGTAAAACCCTTCATTTTCACCTCTGCTAGTCAACCATCTTCTCGGATTTAATTGTATTGATATACAATGAACCCGATGACATATTATATACCGTTGGAAAGCTCTCGAAGTCTATTTTCTGGAGAAATTTACGGTTTATAAATCCATTCAGTGTACCAAAAGTTGTAATCAAAACAGTGTGAGAAGTATAGAAATGTAATTCCACAATCACTGTAGCATGTATAATACGGGACACTGTAGCAGGTTACTGTAGCAGAGTATTTAAACACATTTTAGGGTTTTATTTTCATAACTTGAAGGGGGGAAAACGTGGGAGGAGGCTGCATTTCTGGATTTCTCTCATCCCTTGGAGTTCTTGAAGGAGAAAGAAGATTTTGAAAGAGGAGGAACTACAATTCCAAGAAGATTCATCTACAAAGAAGATTTTCAAAGAATTTGCTAAGTTCTTTCTTTCCTTTTCAATTCTGGAATTTCTCTGTATTGTATTTGTTATTCTGATTGAATATGTGTAACTAAATCTGAATTGGTTGAGGGTGATTTCAAAGCCCTTGATATGGATTTTGTGAGTTGATTGTGTAAGAAATTGTTATCCAATTCTCTAATTGAAGTTGCTTGTATTTTCCCATATCTAATGCTTATGATTGCTTACTGATTGTATTTGGAATGGCCAACTGAATATAATCTGTTGTTGTCTATTGCTAGATTAGAAATCTTGATCCGTAATTGTCATGAATTTCCAATCATTAGTAGCAAAATTGTGATCAGAGATTGCAATTGGAAAATACAACCTAGGTTAAATAATCCGAACTTGTGTGATTATTGCTTAGATCAACCTATCTTTCTCATCGTAATGCTTCCATTGAATTAAACTTAGAGAGCTTGTTCTAGGTTGTTTAATGGATAGAGATTAAATAAAGAGCTTGTTTTATTTAACAACAAAGTAAGGAAAGATTGGGATAACAGAGCTTGTTGTTATCTACGGTTGATAACTTCAATGCTGTAATTGGATTACAATTCTATGTTAATTCACAAATTCATATCTTGTGGCAGAGAATGAACTCTTAACCAAGTGTCTCTCATTGATTTTTCACTCCATTTAACTTTGCTTTGTGTTATTCTTCATTTGCTTTCGTATTAAGTTTAGTTAATCAATCAACAAAACCCCCCCTGTTTAGTTTATTATTGTTGAAAAATAACAAAATTCAATTAGAATCAATCCTCGTGGGAACGATATTACTTATCACTTTATTACTTGTGCGACTAGTATACTTGCTATTTTCGAACGCATCAAGTTTTTGGCGCCGTTGCCGGGGATTGATTTTCTATTCAATTTGTTATTCTGTTTTTACTACTGATTCTTGATTGTTATTTCCTGATTGTTGTGTTTAGGCTTTTATGTCCGAGGGAGAAGCGGATCAACGACTTAAGAGAATTAAGGAGTTTCTCCAATCCTCGAATTTAAGCTAAATCGTCAATTTCAACTCCACCTCCAGAATTTGACCTTGCACGACATACTTCCCTCCCATCTTCTTGCAGTTCAATCAAATCTGAATCGGAAGCAATGGCGATGGAAAACGATCAGACTCTTAAGGAGTTAGCGGCTCCAATTATTGATCAACAACCGCTATGCATAAGCACCAATTCTGAGATAGATTTTGAACTTAAATCTGGACTGATTCATCTCTTACCTACATTTCATGGTTTTGCAGGAGAGGATCCGAACAAACACCTCAAAGAATTTCATTTGGTATGCTCAAGTATGAAGCCAACTGGCGTTTCTGAAGAGCAAATTAAATTGAGAGCTTTCCCATTCTCATTAGCAGATTCGGCAAAAGATTGGTTATACTACCTACCACCAGGTACCATTACCACTTGGAATGAGATGAGTAAAATCTTTTTGGAGAAATACTTTCCAGCCTCGAAAGTTACAAATATTAGAAAAGATATTAGTGGCATTCGACAACACAATGGAAAATCACTTCATGAATATTGGGAGAGATTAAGAGGTTATGTGCTAGCTGTCCAAACCACCAATAGTGATGGACTCCTAATTCACTATTTCTATGAGGGTCTCCTACCCATGGAAAGGAGTATCATTGATGCTGCTAGTGGTGGAGCACTAGTTAATAAAACACCGAACGTGGCAAGACGTTTGATTAGTGACATGGCAGCGAACTCCCAACAATTCAGCATTCAATTTGAGCCACAACTACCAAAAAGAGTAAATGAGGTAAGTACTTCAAACATTGAACAACAACTTTGTGAACTTACCTCTCTTGTAAAAAAAATTGCTGTAGGACATATGCAGCAACCTTATGCATGTGGAGTATGTTCTGCCATGGACCATCCAACCGACATGTATCCAACTTTGCAAGAAGGAGATACAGAACAAGCCAATGCCATGGGTGGATTTCCAGGACAACCAAGGCAAAGGTATGACCCTTTCTCCAATACTTACAATGCTGGATGGAGAGATCACCCTAATTTAAGATATGCGAATCGTCAACCAATTGTCCCAAATGCCATACCAAATCGACCACCAGGTTTCAATCAACTAAGGGTGCAGCAACCATTTCAAGCACAACTACCACCAATACCACAACCAGCACCGCAACCAGCTCCACAAAATTCAGGTACGTCTCTCAAGGATATTGTTAAAGCACTTGCCACTAACACAATGCAATTTCAGCAGGAAACTAGGGCAAGTATCCAAAACCTGGAAAATCAAATGGGACAATTGGCCACTAACATGAGCAAATTTGAGAGTCAAAGCTCAGGAAAATTACCTTCTCAGCCGGTGATCAATCCAAGAGAGAATGCTAGTGCTGTAACTTTGAGAAGTGGAAAGCAATTAGAGATTCCACCAAAGAAATCACAAATGATGAAGGGGATGATACCACTTCTAACAGGAACAAAACATCCACTTCTAAGGTAAATCCTAAAACTTCCATTCATTCATATGTTACCCCTCCAACTTTTCCCAGCAGATTTGCAAAATCAAAGAAGGAGGAACAAGAACAAGAAATCCTGGAAACTTTTTGCAAGATCGAGGTAAACATACCACTTCTGGACGCTATCAAGCAAGTGCCTCGTTATGCAAAATTTCTCAAAGAGTTATGCACCAACAAGAGGAAGTTGAAAGGAAATGAGAAGGTAAGTGTGGGGGAAAATGTTTCAGCTGTTTTGCAAAGAAAAATTCCTCCGAAATGCAAAGATCCAGGTACGTTCACCATTCTATGCACCATTGGCAATACCAATTTTGAAAGAGCTATGTTAGATTTAGGAGCATCAATTAATGTCATGCCCTATTCTATTTATGCCTCCTTGAATCTTGGACCCCTTGCGAAAACTGGTATTGTAATTCAACTTGCTGATCGTTCTAATGCATATCCCAAGGGAGTTGTGGAAGATGTGCTTGTGCAGGTGAATCAATTGGTTTTTCCAGCAGACTTTATGTTCTGGAAATGGAGGATGAGACATCTCCCAATCCAACACCAATTCTTTTAGGGAGGCCATTCTTGAAAACTGCCCGAACCAAGATTGATGTTCATGATGGCACTCTCACCATGGAATTTGATGGCGAGGTGATTAGCTTCAATATTTTTGAGGCAATGAGATACCCTATTGACTTACATTCTATCTTTGCAGTTGATGTCATTGATTCTTTGGCACAACAATTTTTTGAGTTAACTCGCAAAGATGAATTGGAAGTAGCCATTACTGAACACATAAGGACAGAAAGTTTCAAAGAACCAGGAAAGTTGATACATGTGTCTAAAGAAGTGGAGGAAGTTGTGGCAAGCTTGGATGAGACTATAACTATCACCACAAACAGGTATGATGTTTCGTACATGGAAATTGCCTTTTCTAATGAGAAAATTCTTCCTTCTGTGATGAAAGCCCCTACCTTGGAGCTTAAGCCTCTTCCAGAACATTTGAAGTATGTATTCTTGGGTGAGAAGGATACTTTGCCAGTCATAATAGACAAGGGCCTTACACCATTACAAGAAGAGAAACTCATTCGAGTGCTTCGAGATCACAAAACAGCCATTGGGTGGACAATTGCTGACATCAAAGGTATTAGCCCAGCCATATGCATGCACCGTATCTTATTAGAAGAAGGATCCAAGACCACTCGAGAAGCACAGCGGAGGTTGAATCCTCCAATGATGGATGTTGTCAAGAAAGAAATCCTGAAATTGTTAGATGTGGGTGTGATTTATCCAATTTCGGATAGCAAGTGGGTGAGTCCAATCCAAGTCGTTACAAAGAAATCTGGTGTTACGGTGGTTAAAAATGACAATAATGAGCTAGTTCCCACTCGTATCCAAACTAGGTGGCGAGTTTGTATGATTATCGAAAGCTCAATTCTGCAACTCGCAAGGATCACTTTCCTTTGCCATTCATTGATCAAATGATGGAGAGATTAGCAGGTCATTCTCATTATTGTTTTCTTGATGGCTATTCAGGATATAATCAGATTGTCATTGCCCCTGAGGATCAAGAGAAAACTACATTCACATGCCCATTCGGTACATTTGCCTATCGACGCATGCCATTCGGTCTTTGCAATGCCCCTGCCACTTTCCAAAAGTGTATAGTAAGTATTTTCTCTGATTATGTTGAGAACATTATTGAGGTATTTATGGATGACTTTAGTGTTTTTGGTGATTCTTTTGATAAATGCCTTGACAACCTTACCCTTATACTTCAAAGATGTATAGAAACTAACCTTGTTCTAAATTAGGAGAAATGTCATTTTATGGTAGATCAGGGTATAGTTTTGGGACATGTTATTTCTGCTAAGGGTATAGAAGTTGATAAATCCAAGATAGATATTATATGTTCCTTACCCCTTCCCACAAGTGTGCGGGATATTCGTTCGTTTCTTGGTCATGCAGGTTTCTATCGTCGATTCATCCAAGATTTCTCGAAGATAGCATTTCCTCTATGCAGATTATTGCAGAATGATGTGGCATTTGAGAAACTGAAGGAACTCTTGACTTCAGCTCCAATAATCCAATCTCCCAATTCGAATCATCCATTTGAGATCATGTGTGATGCGAGTGATTATGCTGTGGGTGCCGTTTTGGGTCAACGAATTGGCAGAATTCCACATGCCATTTATTACGCATCTCGGACTTTAAATAATGCTCAACTTAATTATTCTACCACTGAGAAAGAGCTGCTAGCGGTTATTTTTGCTTTAGAAAAGTTTCGATCTTATTTGATTGGTACTAAAGTAACCGTTTATTCTGATCATACAGCTTTGAGGTACTTGCTCACAAAGAAAGATGCAAAACCAAGGCTTATCAGGTGGATACTCCTTTTATAGGAATTTAACTTGGAGATCAAAGATAAGAAGGAAAGTGAAAACTTAGTTGCAGACCATCTCAGTCGCATTGTCCATGACGAGGATGTACTGCCATTACAAGAAAGTTTTCCGGATGAACAATTACTGTCTCTACATGTAGCAGCCCCTTGGTATGCAGATATTGTTAATTACTTAGTTACAAGAAGCTACCACATGACTTGACTCGAGCTCAAAGAGACAAGATCAAAAACATTGCCAAATATTACATATGGGATGATCCATACTTATGGAAGCATTGTTATGACCAAGTGATAAGAAGGTGCATTTCTGAATCTGAATTTAATTCAATTTTAACCTTCTGTCATTCTTATGCATGTGGAGGTCACTTTGGACCAAAAAGAATAGCCCTCAAAGTTCTTGATTGTTGATTCTACTGGCTATCATTGTTCAAAGATGCATATCTCTTTTGCAAAGCTTGTGACCGTTGTCGAAGGACAGGTAATTTAAGTGCCAAAAATCAAATGCCACAAACCTCTATACTTATTGTTGAAATTTTTGATGTGTGGGGTATTGATTTCATGGGTCCTTTTCCTTCATCTTTTGGTAATGTTTAAATTATGCTTGCTGTGGATTATGTTTCTAAATGGGTGGAAGCAAAAGCTACGAGAACTAATGATTCTAAAGTTGGTGTAGATTTTGTGAAATCTAACATTTTTGCGAGATTTGGAACACCAAGAGCCATGATTAGCGATAGAGGAACACACTTCTGCAACCGATCATTTGAAGCCTTGCTCAAGAAATACAACATCACTCACAAGCTGTCTACTGCATATCATCCACAAACTAGTGGTCAAGTTGAAGTTTCAAATCGGGAAGTCAAGTCCATTCTCGAGAAGACAGTGAATCCGAACAGAAAAGATTGGAGCCTACGATGGAATGATGCACTTTGGGCATACCGAACTGCTTACAAGACACCTATTGGTATGTCTCCGTATAGGTTAGTC